>VXAY01000344.1:251413-446490 GCA_013399855.1 Oxyruncus cristatus | reverse complement strand
AAAAAAAAAAACCCAAACACCCCAAAACTTCTTCAAATGGTAAGACTTTGTCTGAGTATAAAACTGCTCTGGAGTTTCAGAGCAAATGCATATGCCATTTAGTTTTCGATTTGTGAGCTATACATGCAACTACTTTCCTCTTTTCTCATACATATTCACATATATGGTATATGTTATAAAACGCTGAAGTACAAAGAAACCCCTTTTGCCAAAAGGAAAAGAGTTTCATTTTTATACAGCAAATATTCCATATTGGTGGCTGAGATTTCTTACTTAGAATGTTCTGAAATTTTCCCTTATCTCACATCAACTTCAGTAGGATTCTTCAGCGTTAAGAATGAAGACAATTACCTTTTTATTTAATTTCCTTAGCTATTAATAGAGAAACCTGACTGCAGGCCATAAAGTGAAGAGAAGAAACAGTGACTTCAAAGAAGGCATATTCATACAGTCATAGAAACATTAATATTGGAAGGGACCTCGGGAGGTCCTTCAGTTCAAGTCCCCTGTTCAAAGCATTGCTAGCTTCAAAGTTAGATCAGACTGGGTCCAGCCGAGTTTGGAAAATCTCCAAGAACTGAGATCCCAGAACCTCTCCCATAGTGCCTGTTACTGCATTTAGCCACTCTGACAGGAATTTTTTTTGCCTTACACCTAGACAGGTTTTTTCTTTGTTGCAACTAATAGGTGTTGCTCTGGTCCTTTTGCTACATGTTTCTGAGAAGAGTTGGCCTCAATCAAACATTCCTTCTTAGCCTTCCCTTTTTCAGGCTGAATGAACCCACCTTTCTCCACTTCTTCCCAACCACCTTAGTGGCATTCAGTTGGACTCTGTCTAGTTTGCTGACATCTTCCCTGCTTTGAGGTTTCCAGAGCTGGCCTCATCAATGAGGAAGGGGAAGGAACAACCACCTAAGCACTTGTAATTTGGGGCTGTCTGAATCCTGGTACCTTTAATTGTTAGTTGTCTGTGCTGCCTCAACCTCGTTTTAGCTCTTTTTCAGGAAGAGCCAGAGCTGCGTTGTTTTTACATCGTGACTCATTTTTCCTAAGTGGAAGGTAAAACCTCCTTTATATATAGGCTGCATATGCTGACAGAATCCACGTGCATCTTCAGTTACTCAGCTGTCAGTGAGATTCGGCAAGGTTTCAAAGTGTTTTCTAAGAGCAGCTGGAGTGACTGTTTGCTGATTGTTTATCTTATTGCCATCTGACATGTAGATCTCACACATACGTATAGGGAGGTTTTAAATTAAGCAGATGACAGTTCCAAACCAAACTAAAAGGTGGTATTTCTACCCCAAAGCATGGTTAAACTAGAGAATTCATTGGTATAGAATGTTGTAGACGCTTCATAAGGCTTCATAAAGTTTAAAAAGCCACAAGAAAAATTCTGAAAGGAAAATCTTGATCTAAAGTTGATATATGATTAAACAGGAAGATATCAAATTTAGCTCAAGATGTCGTTGGGTTAAAAATACAGAGAGAATAGGAAAATGCACAGAAGAGAAAATACTATAATTTCTCCATTTTTATACTCTTCTCGGAGCACCTGCCCTTGGTTACGGTTAGAAACAGGATACGGAGCTGGAATTTTGAACTGGCACTGTATGGCCTCCCTTATGTTCTCATGCCAGCCACTAACTACAATACAGCACAGAAACCAGGAACAACAAAACTGTATTTCTTGAGCTCAAAAGACCTGGAAAGATTTTCCAGTGGCTGTGCATGTTGTACTTTATAACCGAGCCCGTTCACATCACCTGTATGTCATGAACAGAAAATTTAAGGTCCTGAACAGAATCTTTCGTTCTGAATCTTCTTCCACCTTTACAGAGTTGATCACCTGCATCAAGTAGCCCTACAGTAAGTCTCACTGTTGAGCAAGGTGTGTCAGCACATGGTGCAATTGCCAAGTGCTTACTTCAGTCATGGAGGTCTATGAATAGAATATTCTTAAAGAATTATTTCAACAAAAAAAAATTAGTATCCACTATTACAGAGTTAAAAAGAAAGTCATATTCAGTTTAGAAAGATGAATCAATTTCTTTGGTTATGGGGAGTATTGGCTGAAAATATCAAAGCTTTCTTGAAAAAAACCCTCTAAGTTATATGCTTGCAAGTGGCAGTCCTTCCTAGAATTATAGGTGTACTAAGGAATCACAAATTCATTGAGTCTTGGTCAATCTTTCACTTCAAATCCACCTTATTTTACAAGAATAACAAAGCCTTTCTGTGCTCCTGGGGATTATGTCTTTGAAATCTGTAGAGGTAGACTTGTTTCAGGTCAATTTTATTTTGTTTTTTTCCTCCATTTCTTTCAAAACTTGTCTTCAAAAAGCCTCCTACTGGCTTCAGAAATCCCTGTTTAATACATAACTGCTGATGGACTAGGCTACTGATGCATTATTTATTATGCATATCCTTATTACATGCTAGCTTCAACATCCCATCTTTGTGGGTGTGCTTCATAAAGTATTGGCATCTCTCTTGTAGTTTTCTATTTTACAAAAAATAAAGGTTTTACTTGCTGAAAATAAAAACCCCATAGTACAATAATATGAGTACTATGCAGGATCAAGAATCTCAATCCAGTGGATTCAACAGTAGCCTGCTAAAGTACTTCTGAGATTTACCCCCACTCTGAGGTTTAGCTGCTCTTTGGTCTGATTCTGCAACAAGAGGATGACTTGGCTGAAAACAATTTAGGGATTTCTTGTAAAAGCTGATCCTTCTTATGACAGACAATTCCTAAAGATAGACTTCTTCATAACCAGCTAGAATCCCCAACTCTGTGTTTCTCTACCTGACAGTCTTCTCTCTGACAATGCACTTTGCTGCAGAAAGCCTTGTAATATAGTAAGATTTCCCCTCAACTACGTGAAACAAGTCGAGGAGGTACAGCTCTTGGTGTTGTGTGAACACTTCCACAATTTTACCTTTCAGACTGATTTTAGTGTGGCCTAAGGACTAACTGCCCTTTCACCGTCAGTGTGTGTCTCTGGTGTACTCCTGGGACGCAGCACCCAGTTCATTTTCATCTAAAAGGAATCTGGTTTTTGAGCTCTGAGATCACTCCATAGTGAATCCAAATGTTGGAGATAGGCTGAGGACTGAAACAGACTTCAGAGAGTGGAAAGAAGAAATCTGTGAAGACATGAATGCCACGGAAGATACCCTGTCTGAGTCTTCCTCCTGAAAGACTGTGTACTGTATTGTAACAAGGGCTTACCTAACTGTAGGTAACACCCTCCATTCCATATTCCTTTTTCCTGACGTTGTGGACATCTCTCTTCGGAGAGATAGAGACAGCCCCCTGCGTGGGCAGGCTACCCGGGGCGTAGCTGCCCTGACCAATCCCCAGTTGTCTCTGTTCTGTACCTCCCTCCTCTCTCCCTGTCAATCCTGTTGCCCTACCAATCACCAATCCAGGTACCCCTTTCCAGAACCTTCCCTTTCCTGCCCTATATAAACCCACCATTTTGTCCAATAAAGTCAGATTGGCATCGACCTTCGAGCTGCATGTCGCGCCTGTGTCTCGTTCCTTCGGGGCTTAGCACGGCGAACTGCAACTTGGGGAACAAGAACCCACCGGTCTGGATTTTTCCCTTGCCCATAACCGTGGCATCCAAAGCACAGTAAGGAGAGGCAAAAGGGAAAGCTCAGCTCAACCAAAAAACTAATGTAATGCAGCCACACATGTTTACCATTGCACAGTGCCTAAGCAGGAAAGCAGGGCATGTTGGTGGATGTGTGTTGCCTTGCTCAGGTGTCCAGTTTGCATATGAGAGGTGTCCACCTTAGAAAACTGTGAAGGGAAGCTTGGTTCTTTCTGCTCTTGTTATATACATGCACTCTGTGCACAGCAAAGAGCATTTGCTCTGTTCTGATTGCCCACTTTGGATGTACTTTTAAGAGGAATTTTGGGGAGCAAGACCCACACTTGCATACATTCTTGGAACATTGAAATGCCCTGATTTGCCAGTGGCATCCTGAGACTATCTGTCCCAACACAGCCTATTAAAATGTTTTGGTAAAAAAAAAGATTTACTCTACTGCATGCCTATAATGATCACTGGGAGAAATCTCAAACAGAAGGTGATACAACTGTATTCTAGTTCTGTTTCCAGTTTTTTCAGTAATTGCCTGAATTATAGCATAAAAAATAATTTCAAATTTTGTACACAATGTCAGCTTTCAAAAGAGCTGCAAACACTTGGGATTGGATCACAGTGTAAATTTTACGGATAAATGGGAGATAGGGTCAGCAGAGTCCAAAATCAGTATGATGAAACTTGCTAAAAATAAATGTATTAACTGTGTAGAAAAAGAGATGAACACCATTCAAGGCCCACGTTTATTTATCCACAGTGCTACACTTTCTGAGAAATGTCGACAAGCTGCAGAGAGTCCTTCAGAAAAGCAGAGTGAAAACAGGTTCAAGAAGCATGAAGAAATGATGAACAAATTTGATTATTTCAGCTCTGAAAACAAAAGACAGTAAAGTTCCACTAAAAGTTGCATAGACTGTAGGATTTCCTCTTGAAGGTTTTTTTTTACAGTGGATCAAATGAACTTTTGTTAAGGTTTATGTAAGTGTCCTTGAATCCATTTCAATGGAAAGTTACTGCATTGCCTCTTGAAATTTCTCCATCTTTACATTTCTATGCTTTAGTGATATAAAGCACAACAGCTTCTATAAAGAATGGAGACTTGGGGACTCTCAAAGTTGCCACATCAGAAGCAGTCACTCTCCACTTATGAAAAAAAAAATGGTGAAAAGAGGACAGTCCCAGGACAGAGATAACTGGAGCTGTTAGAGTGCCAGTAGAAGTAACCACGAAATAGATATCAGTTTTTTATTCCTCCTCAGAAGTAAGTTCACTCACAGTAATGGTGAGAGAAAAAAAGAATTATTTTCAGATGCTCATTTGGGTATAATCTAGATGATACAGGTTTTTCCAGGGACAACAAAGGGTTCCTAAGTGTCAAGACAATTGATAAGATGCTGAGTTAGAGGAGAATATTTGTTTGGATGGTGGCTAACAGAGGTCTTCCACTATCAGATCTTTGGTGTTTGAATCAACTTTATTACTGAAATTAAATGTCAGTATTCTCTCTTTTATAAATAGCCAGAGAAAATTTTTTTCTCCTGTTTTTTTCTTGACATCTTATTTTTTCTCACCAAACCATTTATTGTTTATTAAAATGATAGGAATTTGCAATGGAGCAAAATGTCCTGAAAGTTACAACTTTGTTAAAGAAAGTATTTTTCCCTTTCTTATCTCTGCAGTGAAACCTTTTTTCCTGAACGAAACATCCTAAGAATATCTCCCATTTCATAAGAAATGTCAAGTAATCACAGTCAAGACAAGGATGACTGACTGGTGCCACTCTGGCTACTAATCTTTGGAGGGATATTCAGGCTGTGCTATCAAACAGCATGTTCCAGTCTGCCAGCATCCCTGCAGCCAGCTTACCAGGTTTTGTGTTTGCCAGAGTGAAAAACGCCTTACAGGACTCTGGCAATCAGGCAGAATTGCCATGGTAACTGGAAAAATGGTGGCAAAACATAACAAAAGCTCTAATAATACTTTGGGAATTATTTACCTTTTTATCTCCAATGTTCAGTGGTATTGCGGGCTCATTTGTTAACTATTTTGTGTCTCATAAACTATTGTTGATATAACTTGGCCTGCAAGGTCTCTTGTTGAGCTTTAGTATTCTTGTTAACCAGATTTAACTAGTACACTTTCAGAAAAAATATGTATTGCTACAGAAGCTTTACTCAGTTTGGAGCCTCATGCATACATTTGTTGTGATAATTTGATTCTGAAACCAGTTTAACCCTGCTAATTTTAATCACTTTACAGCAGCATGAAACTGAAATAATACAGAGCAGGCAGTCTTACACAAGGCTTAATCCCCCAACGTATGATTTTTCTGGTTCCTGCAAACAGTCTTGATTTGCACTTTCTACTTAATATCACAATTTGGCAATAGAAATGACAGAGTACACCTTTACTTTTTTTTGTTCTCCTAGGTACCAGATTATTTAATGATCTCCTGTGTTTGATTTTGTGAGGCATGTTTATTTCAAAACACATCTAGTACATAACATCTAGAAAGTAAACCTGGGAAACTAACCCACGATGACCCCTTATGCACCTTGAAGAGGTACCCTCGCTGAAAATTTTGTGGAATATCCCTGCTTAAGAGTATCTCTCCCAAGAAAGATCATAAGCAAAAGTCTAGCAAAAACCACTTCAATCAACTGAATACTTTCTATAAACACAACTACATGACACAATTACTCTAGATGTTCCCAGTGAAAGTTCTTCACAAACTGCGCGTTCTGGTTTTATCTCCAAGAGCTCAGTAACACTTTATTAAAAACAGACCTCAGAGATGCTTCTTAAACAAGAACAGAGAATATTACTTCAGTAAATCAGGTTTGAAACTGTTTTGCAAAGCAGTTAGGCACTAATGAAATTGTTCAAAAGGTCGCTAAGTTTGCTTCAATCTCCCCCTAAGTGGAGATGAGACCTCAGTGAATAATTAATAGCAAATGATTGAATGAATTTCACCTTCCCACTGTTGTTACAAGTCACCATACTCTCAAGAATGTTTTGCAATCATTGTCTTGGTTGTTTCTCACACTTTCTACTCCTGTCGTATTTGAGCTGGTCCAGCTCTTGTTATCATATTGTAAGATGCCACAGAATTTGGAGTTTACCATGTTCCCTCATGTCGTCAAGTTGCATTCCCTCATCTCTCCTTGCACTGGAAATGCAAGCTAGCAGCAGTACACATACTGTACCAATGGTAGGGTGTCACAGCTCATCAAACATACCTAAAATACCACTATCAGATCTTTGGTGTTTGAATCAACTTTATTACTGAAATTAAATGTCAGTATTCTCTCTTTTATAAATAGACAGAGAAAGTTCAAGATCCCCATTAAATACAGTGGTCCCTTGGATTCAATAAATTTGTTCATTGCATATCTTTGCAGGAAAAGGTTAAAGAAAAAGCCAGATATTTGAGGGGGCTTGTCTGCAGCTTTAAAGTCTAAAAAAAGAGTGCTGTCACTGCATACCCTGTAATCAATGTTTTTAAAACTCAGAGAGCAATTCAGCTGAATGATAAAACTGCTTACCACAGTGATTAAACAAAGAACATGTGGCATCTTAAGAGCAGCAGCCCATCAAAATCAACAACTTCAGGCATCAGCAGAGGTTACAAAAGCCTTGTGATAGACTGGATAACCATATACACAATAAAATGCTTCTTAAGAGGGAAATGAGGAGCAGCCTGTCTCAGCACCTGGAAAAAGTCAGCAGAAACTTATAAATCAGTGAGTCTGAGGGACATCATTGCAACAAAAATGAAGTGTAGATTTTCTTGTTTGCAGACTTCAAACTTTGTGTATTATTCAACTAGATTTGTTCCTAGGACACCAAACTTAGTGACCAATTTTAGTGTTATATCACATTTGTCTTTTTTTCTTTTTTAAGCACGTTCACTACAAATAACCAAAATTACCAAATTACTAAAAATAAACAATATGTCCAATAAGGCTTAACTGAACAATGAAGAATAAACCGTATTATTGTCTTCCTTATGGCATAAAATATTTGCCTTTTTACAAAGGACTGCATGTGCAGCTCTCTACCTTGCTTTTTCAGGGTGTTTTTCTACAGGCTATCCTTTTGCTTTGAATCATTTCCAAGTAAAAGAATTCCTTGGAAATTCCTTGCTTTCTCCACTGAATGCTAATAAGCCTCTTCAATCATATCCAAATCTTCCTATTTTAGCTGAATAAATCTCCCAAACCTCCCTTGTTTGGGTTTGGGTTTTGTTTGCTTTTTTCCTGTTTCTTATGAAAGTAATATTCATAGAACAAACATTACTGATTTAGATGAGTAATAAAATCTATAATTTAATCTATCTGATACTATGATCTCACAAGTATATTAATATGGAAGGATTTAAAATAAAAATTATCTGGTGAGTTTTAAACCTCCTGGATGTTGTAATAATTCAGTGCCATAGGTTTCTAATGGCTAGATTTCATTTTGGTCCATCTAGGGCAGTGCACTAAGAGCAAACATTTATCCTCAATGTGTCAGTCTTTTCACTGAGAGAACAAACAAGCCTGAGTTAACTGAGACATTTTTGCCAATGCACAGGAATTTTTGCCAATTTTTGCACATCCCACAGTCCAAGATGATCTCTACAGATCCATCTAGGAATCCTATCACAGGATAGGAAAATCAGGTAATAGTGAGTGAAGATTGAAAAAGAGAAATACTGCAGACAAGACTTGTATTTTCAACCCTGCCCTTCTGGATTTAGATAGTTTTAACTGATATAAGGCAAGCCTACTCCTTTCACTTAGTGGTCTCTGAATGACTGAGAGTTGCCATACTTTTGGTTCCTTAAAAACTACGATAAACAGTCCCTTTTACAAAAGATTTCTAGAAGAAAAGTTCTGCTCACAGGCTACTGAGGAACTATTATTCCAAGAACACATGGGAGACATATTCCAAGAATATGAGAGTTCATCTGCCTGGCTGAACAGACAGATGCAAGTTAACATCCTCCCATAGTAGGCTGATGAGGTTGTTCTTTCTTCTCTGGACCAACATCATATTCACCAAGTAATGAAGCCTAACTGAATGTAGGAACTGTCTCACTCTCTGCCTTTCCTAATGGAACTTTCAGAAATTGAAGTTTACATCTACAGTATTATATTTTTCTTTCCTCACTCACAATAATGGATTAAAAGAGGAAAAATGAAAGAATGCCAGTCAAGACACTTGTCACGATTTAACCCTGGCAGGCAACTAAATACCATGTAGTCACTTGCTCACTCTCTTTTCCCCCACTCCCCAAATGAGATGGGAAGGAGAATCAGGAGAGAAAAGAAAACAGAACTTGTACAATAACAATAACAATAATAATAATAATAACAATGATAATAATAATAATAATAGCAACATTTGCTCATTGTTATGATGATACAAAAAATTAGGTCCACAGCAGTTCATGAGGGAACACAGCCGGAATAACTTCTCCCTGTTTAGAAGACCACTGGAACAACCATGAGGAAAGGAATTGTAAAACACTGGGGTTTTATCAGTAAAGAAGGTCCAACTTGGACCTGGAACTGGAAAGAGATATTATTGAGAAAGAAGAATAACTTGTGAAAAAGAATAGCAAGCTCCTTTCCTTTTCTTCCTAACAAATGGTTTCTTCAGTCTATTAGACTACAACTTTTCCGTACTTTGGGGGAGTGTCTTCTGCTGTGGGAACGATTCCCTAGAGCTAGCTATTTTTATATTCTAGTTTTGATGTTTAGTAACTCTTGATGTTTTTTTCTCAGTGTCTAGAAGCATGGTTAAGTGCTCTTTGAAGCAGCTGTATTTTTAGTCTCCAGAACACCTGTGACAGAGTTTAAAAATCAAACTTTATAAAGGAAAGTAAATCTATCTGTTTGCTTAAACCTGTCTCACAACTGCTTCACTTGATGCTTCCGAGTTCTTACACTAGAAGAAACACAGAGTAATCACTCCTTTTTTCTGGGTCACTGATAATTCAATAGCTGTACATTATGCATCCAAAACTGTCATGACAGCTTTCCATAACTTTTTGCGTTCCCTTCTTTTAATAAACCAGAATAATTTTGCAGCATCCACAAATTGTCTAACCTCACTATTCATCTCCTTTTCCCAGTCATTTATGGATATGTTAAACAGTAGATTTCCCTTTTAGACCCCACTGCTAACCTCTCCTGTTGTAAGACTTTGCAATATGTTTTCCTTTGTTTCCTACTTCCTAGCCTCAACAACAGCCACCTTTCTGGCTATGTTTGGCTTCCCTTGCATACTTCAGTTTGGTTCCAGAATCATCTCCAATAAACACTTTTAGAATCTTTTATCTGAAAACATCCATCGGGTTTTCTGCTAATAGGCCTTGTCACTGTAAGAGAAAATGGGAGTGGCAACTTGCAAGGGAGTAGTATTTTGTGTTTCATTTACCTAAATCTCTTTTTTCTTAATTGCAGATATATGTGTTATGCTGACAAAGTCCACTGAGGTGAGCAAAACAGTCTATTGCCTATGTGAATAAGGCATGGATTTGACCATGGATTTGGTTACCCAACTAACAGGGCAAGGATTGAGCAATACTGAGACAAATAACAGTAGGAATAACTCTAATTATTAATTGTGTCTGGTTTTGTGTTTAAAAACAAATTTTGACAGCTGAGAGCTAGTTTTAGCTACAGGTACATTTATGTCTTTGCATATGGAGTGTATGAAAGAAAAAAAAAACAAAGCAGCAGCTGGGAGGAAGATGATTAATCACAGAGGGAGTTAAGCCTAAACTCTCTGTAGAACCAGCTTTCCCTTAATGCACAACCTTGCTCATGATGAGTAGTACCTTGCTCTGTGATTCTTTCCTCAAAATTAATGTTGCCATTAGTTTCAGAAATGAAGCCCCACTGTAGACAGAGAGGTTTGCAAGGCACTTAATCAAAAGGCGATGGGATTTTAAGTTTAGCAGTCAAAGTACAATCAATCCTAGATAACAAATGACAATCATCTGTTATAAAACAGAAAATAAAGCTCACTCTCAGTTTTGAATCATTTTGATGGTCCTATTACTGCTTCTGTCCCTGATTTAGATTCCACTCAATATACTTGGATCAAAAGTTAATTGGTGCAGAGCTGAATCACAGGTGGATCAGATTACCTTAACTCAGGGCATCAAAGGTGGAGGGCAGCTGATGAGGGGCAATAACAGTTTCAGCCATCTGATTTTAACTTGCCACCACATTTTTGCCAAAGCCCTCAGAGTCTGTCCGAGTTCTGCTAATGAACTAACAAGAAGCTAATTATTCCCAGCTACCAGTACTGCAAAATTCCTCTTTTCAGTTCAGCCAGCTTTTTTCCCCTTTGTTTTTATTCTTTATTTCTCAGCTCATCCTTTCATTTACTTTTGGAAAGCACCTGATCTTTATCCTCATACTCAGAAACTTCCTCATCAAGGTTCTTAAGTCTTTACAAATGGAGTCAGCAGGGCTACTTAGCTGCTTGATACAAACACTTTCTTAAGCACCTTGATGAACTCTCTGAACTTGTGAATAAACAACCTATAATAGAATCACAGAATCAGATGGGTTGGAAAGGACTTCTGAGATCATCAAGTCCAACCCTTGATCCACTGCCACCATGGTTACTAGACCATGGCACTAAGTACCACATCTAGTCTCATCTTAAAAACCTCCAGGGCTGGAGAATCCACCACTTCCCTGGGCAGCGCATTCCAATGCCAATTCCAATTACCTATATAAGGTCAGATCTTTGAGTAAGCTAGAAACAGATTAAGCAGTTCACATCTGTGTTGTAAAGACGTACAAACGCAGCAGAATACATGGAGAACTCAGACTTTTTACTTTAAAACTGTAGATGAGGAGCAGAGTGTTACTGAGGCACAGAATAGGTGAGTTTATGGGCCTAACTTTGGACTGGTTTCCAAGGAAATCAGCTATTCTATGATCTCCTTCCCCACAGATCAATTTCAATCAAATGTAGAAAAGCAGGAAGGAAGCTCAAGCACATGAAATTTTCACAAGTTTCATGGCTCAGTAGCAACTACAGGTCCGTGGCTGGTTGTGTCCTGTACTCAGACAAAGTTAAGACTGTGTCTCACATTATGAGTGTTTCCTCGGTATTGGGGCACAACCTGAAGATCCTGTAAGTGTTGGGGACAAAGAAAAACTGTGTGGAAAATTGGGTTTTATTAGCTCCATGCCTCATTGGAACAGTTTGCTATCATAGCTGTCAGAGCTATCTGGGCTTAAACAGCATAGGCAGTTGCCACAATATAACTAGCAAGCCAAGTACTGTACATTTGTTACAGGGAGTGATAGAACACTACTTAAATCCTCCCCCTTTTCATTAGTATTTTCTCTAATTCATCATGGGACTTCAGAGACAGTAATATTTCTCTGAGTAGAAGCTACTTTAGGGGTTTAGATACACATTTTTCTATTCCAGCTAAAAGAAACTCGTCATTCAGTCAGTTTTGGCAGCTAGTTGTGTTGAAAGAGTAACTTAAACACATCTTGTTTAAGGACTTAGTTGGAGTAACTTTGGCTGAATGCCAGGTGCGCCCCAACCCATTTCATCTCTTTCTACCTTAACAGAACAGGGGGAGAAGAAAATGAAATGCAAAAACCCTGATGGGTCAAGATAAAGGTAGTTTAATAAAGCAAAAGCAAAGGTCACACGCAGAAGCAAAGGAAAACAAAATATTTATTCTCTAATTCCCTTCAGTAGGCAATGTCCAGCCACTTCCCAGGAAGCAAGGTTTCAGTACCTGTAATGGTTGCTCCAGAAGAAAAATGTCTTCTGTAATGTAATAATGTAATGTAAATGTAATAATTAATGTCCCCTCTCCTCCTCCTTTCTCTTAGCTTTCACTGCTGAGGAGACATCACATGGTATGGAATATCCCTCTGGTCAGTTTTGGTCAGCTGTCCCTGCTGTGTCCCCTCCTAAGATCTTGCCCATCCCCAACCCACTGGTGAGGGTAGGGAATGTTGGAGAGACAGCCTTGATGCTGTGCCAGTGCTGCTCAGCAGTAACCAAAACATTGCTGTGTTACCAACACCTTTCTAGTACTATTGAAAAGCACAAGACTGTGGAAAATGAATTCCATCTCAGCTAGACCCAATAAATCTCTACCCCTTATTCTATACCATTTTAGTCATGTTCGGGTTCCATATAATTTAATACAAATATATATATACCTGTATCTCTTCTGACCATCCCAATGTATTTAATTCTCATTACTAAAATCCTATCTTACTAACTTACAACTTAAACGGCATACTTAAACTATCTCCATACCCAACACACAGACATCTTCGCATTAACAACTATCCCCCATTCTTTAACAGATAAATATTCCTCTCCCATTTCATGGGTTTCCTCTAATCTTCCAGATGTTCATAAGGAAAGGTTATGACTTGGGCCCCTTCTGTCAAGAGAGGTGTTCAGAACAGGAGAAGTATGTTTGATTATTGGGCACTGGCTTGGTTTCAGTCATTGTTGTACTCATCTGATTCCCAGAAAAACTTGCTCTTCATCAATTCATGTTATTTCTGCTACTTTACTTCCTACAGAATAAAGCTAACACCACAGATTATTTTTTTCCCGAGGTTAAAATCTCCTCAAGGCACTCGCTACACCTACCCATTCTTCCACATTGCCCACCAAGTACACCCAGCTCAATCCCACAAGTGGTTTTACCTCTTCCCATGAGAGGAGCAATCATCACTGACTTCCCCAGCCACTTCCCTATATGCCCTACAGGGACCTTATCTCCTCTCACGGTCTGTAGGGGTTTTGTTTGGGCTGGACTATGATGGTTAGTAGATCCTCTAGTGTTAAACAGTTGAATGGCATCTGCTAAACTTGTATCTCAGTGCTTCCATGCCCTATTTCCCAACACTCTCAACTCAAGAGTCTCTTAATCTTTCTGAAGACTTGTGGGTGATAGGGAATGTGTTTACAAGGTTGTTTTTCAGTGGTGCAACTTTTGGGCAAGTGACCATCTACATGATGTATCTTTAGAGCCATATTTCCTACCTAGGCAGCAGCATCCTGTCACAATGCAGCATCCCAGATGGATTCACCCCTGCATTGCCAATTAATCTGCTGCTGCTGTAGACACCCCCACAGGGCATTAGTCACCCTGAGGAGTTGGTATACAGATAGAGTACCAGCACTTTTCTCATTCAGCAATCTGGCAGGTGGATGGTTTTTACTTCTGCAGTGACTTATCTCACCTTATCTTTCAGTGGCCTTAATGACTTGTCATGTGGGACTCCACACAGCAGTTTTGCACTTCTGATGGTTTCCTACCACATGGCATAATCCATCAGTAAACAGAATATAATGCCGTTCACCTTCTAATAACTCATTATCTGGTGGTGCCTCTTGACCAGGAGCTGCCTCCTATGGCAATGCCCCAAACTTTGACTTTTTTGGTAAAATACCAGTATTTGCCTTCTGGACTGTCCACGATCTCTCCCAGGATTCCTGGGCCATTGAGTTTTCCCAGTCAAGCTCATTGCGTGATCAACGCTACTCACTCCATGTAGCACTGGTTGTGTGATGTGTAGAGGGGATGCTTCCTTTGAACATCCAGTATAGCACAGGCAATCACGGTGCCAGCAGGACAGGTGTTTCTGTCTTCTGAAGTGGCTTGAACCTCCTCATATGTTGTTAGTATCAATCTTGCAGTCAGGGTGTAGTCTACTTCTAATCCTCAATGTCCACAGCTCCAAGGTCAACCTTGTGTTTTTCCTGATGTTTTCTGCAGGAGGCTCCAGGTGAGACCATGCTCTCAAGCTGCAGTGTAGAGTACATTTTGCATAGCTGGTCCTGTCCAGACAGGCCCAAGAGCTACCACATGAGCTATTTTCTGTTTGATATGTTTAAGGGCTTATTGGTGCCCAAGGCCCCACTCAAAATAGATCTTCTTTTTGGTTACTTGATACAGAGTAACCAAGCTAACAAGCTGACTATAACCTGGAATACATGCTTTCCAAAACCTTGCAAGGCCTAGGAAAGCTTGTGTTTTCTTCTTGTTAGTTGGTGGAGGTATAATTGCTATCTTGTTGACAGTATGTGATGGACTGAATGTTATTAATGTCTTAAACATTGTCAAAATCATAGAAGGACTTTTTTCAAACTGCAAGGAAGCAACAGTCAGTCTGCAGCCACAGAAGCATCCCCTCTCCTCCCAGTGCCTCCCAACTAGAGTTTGGACTGTGGCTGGGGAGGTGAGGTAAGACTATTGTCTAATCATCTCAAGTCTGAGGAGAAGTAAAAAAGCCTCAGAAAAGAAGAATATATCTGTGTTAACAATCAGCCCTAGCTGAGGGGTGGTGGGGGAGAAGGGTTTCTAGTGTATCATGGTGAAATCTCTCCACACCAAACCAAAGGAGTAAAAAAACCCATGTCACTTGCTCTCCCAGGAAGACCACGTACACATGGGGCACTCATGTGAGAGGTAGCAGAGAAGGGGTCATAAACCATCAAAGACCCCCAAAGCACCCCCCCTAATTCATTCTGAGCCTTCCACCACCAGAAGACTGCACATGATCCAATTGAGTCAACAAATCTGTTACAAGAGACTGCAAAGCGTTCTTCCCCCTTCCTCCTCCCCCATCAACAAGGGGAGGTGCCAGGCATCTCCTGAACATACATTAATCCATTCAACTCTATGTGTTCTGGGAAACCCTCACCACCAAGAAGACCAGAAGAGCTGGACCGATCAGACATCGTCAGTTTCTATGGAGTGGTGATACATTTTCTGTTTTAATCTCTCTCTGTCATTCTCTTTCTTCTCACCCCCCACCTCCTTTTTCCTATTTCTTTCTATCTCTCCTTCTCTGTCTCATATTTACCATTAAATAAAACCCATATTATTGACTTTGCCATCTGGTCTTGTTTGTGCCTTAATTTCTAGTAATTTTAATAACTGGATCATAACACAACACCCTTAGGCACATTTTATTCCCAAGAACTAAATCTCCTGTGCAGGTTGCTTGACCTTGGATTTTTTTATTTGTTTGGGGGGGTTTTGTTTGTTTGTTTGTTTGTTTTTGTTTTGATTTTGGGTGTTTTTTTGGGGTTTTGTTTGGTTTTGGTTTGTTGTTTGTTTGTGTTTTTATTGTTTATGTTGAAACCAGCTTTCAGAAGAATCTGAATTATTCTTTTCCCCTTCTCAAACACTTCTGCCTCAGTGCCTCCCACAATGATGTCATTGATATATTGTAGATGTTCTGGCTCACCATCCTTTTCCAGTGAAGTTTGGATTAGTCCATGACTGCTGGTAGGGGTATGTTTCCACCCCAGGGGCAGTTGGTTGCCAGTGTATTGGATATCCCTCTGCATGACAGCAAAGTTCATGTGACCTGAGCTCTGCTGGCAAAGAAATTGAGGAAAGTGCATTGACAATATCAGTTGTAGCATATCACCCTGCTGCCTTCAAATCCAGTTCATACTGGAGCTCTAACAGGTCTGTACAGCAGGACTCAGTCGGGGCATCACTTGATTCAGGCCACAAACGTACTGTAAACTTCCACCGTCTGTCAATCTTTTTCACTGTCCATATGAGACTATGAAAAGATGAGTGAGTCTTGATGATGACTCCTTGGCTCTACAAAACTTCGGAGCCAAGAAGACACACTTTCCACAGGTGGTGTATCCGTATCCAGTCAACACATTACTGCCAAGCTGTTAAAATATGACACTGGGGCACCTTGAATCACCTTCCTCCACACTGGCCATGTGCACATGGCAATGTTTGGATTTTTGAAGACCTCATAATTGTCTGGTTCACTGTCGATGACTTCCAGCACTGCTAATTCTCTCAGGTACTGGATACCTTCATCTGCAGTAGTCCACTTTCCTGGGGGGTTTACATGATTTTCCTTGAATGGATATCTTGTCCTCACACTTGAGAGGAGACATCTCCAGAGCCTTCAAATTACTGCTTGCTCTCCAATTCCTGTCTTAATTCCCTGGTTTCTAGCAAGGGATCACAGCTGTTGGGCTTCCCTACCTTCAAGTCGCTTTCTTCCTTTTCCTTCTTCCTAATTGATTGATATGGACACATTGTTTCCTTTGTTCTCTGTTTCTTTTTCTACTGGGGCAATTACTGTAGCTGTTGTCGTTTGGGTCTCTGTCTCAATCACAGTTCTCAGGGTACTGAACTGCGGCTTGATGGGCATGTGCCAGGCCCCAGTACAGTGTTAGAAGTTGCTGGTTATCACTGGGGTAGGCAAGTAACTCTTCTGCCAGGTGGTACATCAGTTTGCCAGGGTTGTTTCCCTGTTCACATGGAAAATCCCAGATTATAGAAGTTGATAACCCTTAGGAACCTACCCAAATGCTATCACATACCCTACTACCGATGAACCCATTGTCTTAGGGCACATTTCATATCCCCACACCCAAAAGATGTCTTTTCTTACACCAGAACAGCATCAGATTTCAGAGACCCCATTAATATACTAACAGGGTTGACTAGTAATATTAAACAGTTCGTGTAAGGGTGAATAAGAACTTCGGAAAACTGCATCATAAAACCATCCACATCAACCCTGGGTAGGGTTAGGGTTCCCAGGTGGGAAGAGAGAGATGTATTCCCTGATCTTCTCCACAAGACAGCTCTCCCAGCACAACAAGGCCAGCAATGCCAGAGCAGAGCACAGAGCCATTGTTTGTATTAACATATTCCCAAGCTCAGTGAAATAAGGAGACAAGCAGCACATCCTCAAACTCTGTGACCCACACAGGAACTTGTCACTTAATATCTACTATAGCTATAGCACACTTAATACAAAACTGCCTATGTCTCCAGCCCCATATTGGGCTTTAAAAAGGACTATGATGGGTTGACCTTGGTGGATGCCAAATGTCCACCAAGCTGCTCTATCACTCCCCTCCTCAGCAGCAGGGAAGAAAAGAAGACAGAAAAAAACACTCATGGGTGAAGATAAAGGCAGTTTAATAAAGTAAAAGTGACAAGCACAAGCACAAGAAAACAAAGATTTATTCTGTACTTCTTATCAGCAGGCCATGTCCCGTCACAGCTTCAGTACACAGTGTTTACTCCAGAAGAAAAACATCCTACTAATGAATTACTCCTCTCCTCCTTTCTCTCTCTTAGCTGTTATTGTGGAGCAGAGTTTATACAGTATGGAACTGGTGAGTTTTGGTCAACTGTCCTGGCTGTGTTCCCTTCCAAGATCTTGCCACCTTCAGCCTACTGGTGAGGAGGAAACGTTGGAGAGAGACCATTGATGCTGTGCCAGCACTACTCAGCAGCGACCAAAACAGTGGTATGTTCTCAACACCTTTCTATCTATCAGTGCAAGGCACAACACTGTGAGGGTTGCTGTGAGGAAAAGTAACTCCATCTCAGCCACACCCAGTGAAAAGAATCCTGTAACTCTCCTGGTTCCCTGTAATTCTTTGTAGAGGAAGATGGAGCAGTACCATTATATGGTCTAGACTATGCTGGTCATGTATCAGTGCTCTCTAATTCTTTATCTAATCTAGTAGTAAGTGCTCTCTGCTTCCAGTGCAGTCATTTGCAGCTATACTATATGACAGATATGCATAACAATTATGCATATTTGCTCCTTGAAAGCTAGTGCAACAGCTCATATTTGTAGCTCAAAAAAACCCCAAACAAACAAAAAACCAAACAAACCAAAACCAAAATCAAAACCAAAACCAACCAAACAAAAAAAAAACCCCAAAACCCCAAAAAAAACCCCCAGACCAAACCAAACCAAACCAAACCAAACCAACCAAACAAACAAACAAAAAAAACCCAACCCCAAACAAAAACAAAACTAACACAAAAACCTGGTGTAATGTAGCTCTTTAGCAAATTCTACTGTTCCATCTTCCCTGGTTATCCAGCAAGAATATCCTGCTTGGAAATTACCTCCTGTGGTATTATCCTGTGGAAGATTAATACCAGACATTAAAAATATTTTCTCATTATCACACATCAGATTAACATCCTTGAGGGATTCTACAGGTACAAACAGCTTTCAAACAATTGCCTGTCATTAAATTATGCCTATCAGATTAATGTATTATGAAGGAGACAGACTACATGCATTCACTATCTTCAGAATCAAAGGATGCCTGTTGAGCTGGGGTATGTGCTTAATGACATATTTTATTTTAAAAAGAAGATTACTCAGCTTTTTGTCAAAAATGCCAGCTCGTGTGTATATGTCATGGGCAGATGGCAGCCCCAAAGCAGACATATGTATGCACATATGCTTTTATATTTTTATTCTCAAATAGCTTTAATATTAAAAACACTCTAATCTAGAAATTCTACTCCTGCACTCTGTGAATGACAGAATGTGTGATTGCTGAGGACTTCTAACCAAAGAAAGCCCTACTGAGAAAGCTTTACAGTTATTAATTATGCTCACACATTACTGGGGGAAGAGAGAAAATGAGTAATTCCTTTTACAGCCCATTTACAACACTCAATATTTGTCAAGCAGTTCCTTTTGTGACTCGGAACTTGAGACCAGTCAGGCTGCCAGGGCTGTATTGCAAAATCTGTTCTAGACAGTGGTGAGACTCCTCTCAACACAAATTTTGGCTGTGAAAAGGACAGAACACAAGACTCCATCAGAGTCCATAGGTCTAACTACATAAAAGTTATTGGAAGAAATACAGAGAAGGTATGGTCAAAAGCATGGGAAAAAAAGTTCTTTAAAACCCAACAGTCTCTTTCTTATTAGTTTCTTGTTTGGCAGTTGCATTTTCCCTCTCTCTGATTTTTGTTTGTTTATTTGTTTTTAAACAACATATATTCACACACTTATATAAAGCGGAAAATGGGAGAAATGGAAGAGAGTGGGACTGCAAAAAAACTGAAGAGTCTCTTCTTCGTTGGGTACAGCTTGTCATAAAGCCTTCAGCTGAAATACAAATAGGTCCACCAAACGATAAGGTAACATCCCAGTGTGCATATATGACGTGTTGATAAACAGAGCAATGACTACTGATCCTGGAAGCAACAGTTTGCCATATGTCTCACTCTGCCATAAAGTACCTCAGTACAGAAAATGAAAATATAAACTTGCTAAACTGATGGGAATTAGCTTCTCAAATTATTTTCAGCTCAAAGTGGCTCAGGTATTTTATTACATTTCCTTCACTACATACCTCAACAAATAACTAAAGTAACATATATCCAACAGGCTGACACAATAATTAAATGATTACTGTGGTGTATGACTAGCTTGACAATATCTAAGCAGTATCTCCAATAATGAAATGTGACAGAAAGAAAATGTCAGTCAGATATGTTCAGACAACATTCCATAGGTATCAGATAAGGAAATGACTGGATTTAGTGTGCTGAGTTTTAGAGCGAGAACAGGATACACAATACAGTGGTTTTTTTTCCCATGCAATTCTCTCTAAGAGATGTTGCTTTCAGTTTCAGGAGGAAACAAATGATTCAGTTTTGATCTCTGATAAAATCTGAAGGAAAAGAACCTCTTTCCCTTACTTCACTTAAAAACAACATAAAGTCCTTAATATAGTAGGAAGGTTGTATATTAGTTTTCCTCAGCAATGTCTTCACCAAGTCAGCAAGAACCTCACCAGCTAATAAAGGATCCAAGGATGGTAACAGTAATCTCCAGCTGAAAAATAAATACCCAGATAGGGTCCTTTGGGAGGTAACAGAAAATAATTGAAAACAGAACTTCTTTATTTAAAATAAATTAAACTGTAATTCTTATCTGAGTCCAAGTGGTTGAATCTGGGAGAGTGAGAAATCCAACAACAAAAACGTATTGGTCTTATTTATTAACAACATACAAGAGAAATTATAATGCACTCACTTTTTCTGTCTTTTGCTTAAAATATATTGTTAACCCATGAGACAGATCACATAAAGATGCTGGCGGGGGATTCTCAAACCAGGCTGGAGGTGATTTCCTGCAGTTCCTGCCTGTCCAAAAGCAGCTAGGCTCCGCCAGCAGGAAGGCACAGCACTGCAAGGAGCAAGATGCTGTCAGTAGCCTGTGTCTTCTGACAGTAAGGAACAGTGGTTCTCTCACAAGGTCCCACGGGACTTAACTCCTGAAGGTTTCTTGCCTTGTGTGCGAGCAACTTCTTAAGGTAACAGCTGAGTCAGTTACCCCTCTGACACCATTTATATTCTTGATCATGGGACACTTTTACATTTCCAGATCTACATTTGGGCTGCCACATCTTCCTACTAGGCCAAGATCTGGGCACTCATCAGCCCCACTAACACTCAGGTTTTCAGAGAAGCCCCATGGCTATAGAGAGGGCTCCGACATGCTGTTGAGCAAGTCCTGTGAATGACTGAGCAACCAAAATGCTGGAGATGCTGTAGTTATCCCCAGTGAGAAAGACTTGATGCAAGTGCCTAGGGGCAAAAGAATGCAAATATCATAAAAGTATATTTTCAACAAATTCATACATAATTTCTGTATCAACAAAATTTCTCCTCCACCCTCCTGCAAGCTGATTGACCAGATTCGTCAGTATCTATGCATCTGCATGGCAGCTGTGGAGAGCTCAGCCTTCATCTGGAAATCCAGAGTTAAATTGAGAAGCAGCACAAAGAAACACAAGACCCAAATATACAGCTATCAGTATTTGATATCTCTGTGTTGGTAACAACTGGATGGTTTTGTTCTCTGCCTGCCTTCTGCCTCAGTCATCAACAACAGCCAGCAAACGATTGTGCTGCTGAAGCCATGTTTTAACCTTCCTGTCCACTTTAAAGGGAAATAGCCTTGGTTATATCTCTGACCTTATGTTGCAATTGATATTGGTAGTGGTTCATCTTAAAGCACAGTTGACTATAAAGACTGACAGTGTTTGTTGCCAGTTATAAACACAAGGGAATGAAATGTGATTTCAATGCTTTAGCTATTTCTCTGAAAGTAAAGACATTCACTGAAATTGTATCTGTGTTTGTGTTTATTCTCATCACCCATCAGGTTTGGACACACATAGTAGCAGCAGTGTTCTTATTCTAATTTGGTTCTTGTCACTACTGTGACTCTTAACGAATGTTTTGTGCATGATGTTCCTGCAAATTGCTTTCAAGAAGAAGCTTTGCATTTGTTTGGGATGAAAATCAGCCAAGAAAAACTGAGATGTACAATACCACCAGAATCGTTAATTTATTTCCTTAAGAGTTCAATATAAGAAATCCTTTAGATATTTAAAAAATAAATAACTACTATAAATGATATTATGAGCCAAAATATTGACATTATACTTGCAGGGCTCTTAGTGAAAACTGCAAGTTGTTATACAAATAAGTGACAGACCAATTTTGTTAGTTCCAATTGTTAGGCTAAAACATGGGAAAGTCTTTTTTTTTCTCTTTTTTTTTTTTCTTTCTTTTTTTTCTTTTGTTTGTTTGTTTGGTTGGTTTGGTTTTGGGTTTGTTTGTTTGTTTAGTTTGTTGAAAGAAAAGTCAGGACTAATGATCCATAGTCTTTTCAGCATTCTTTATAGCTATTCTTTTCAAATCATGCTATTTATCTGGGAATTTTTGCATGAAATAATCTTACTCCATAAATAGCAGACAGCCTAGAGCAGCCTGCACACCAGGATCTCCCCTTGAGTAAGGATGCCTCTCAAGGTCAGCCCTTGAAGTTGAGAGAATCCTTATTGTGTCAGATACTCAGCAAGTGAACTCAGAATAAGAGAACTGAACTTTGCAATCTTAGTTGAGTGATATAAAGCATTGATTGCACATACATAACCCTTTAGACATAAAACACTGACCAAATCTGGGACCAAGTCTGAATCCAGCTGCACCTAAATTCCCTTCTGAGAACGAGTTCAGAACGAATGCAATGGGGTCCTTTCTGAACCTCATGACTCAACAGGAGAGTGTCCCTGACAATTTTGTCTGACCCTGTCCTCTGTGCAGTAAGTAGTGTACCTTGCCATCAAATCCTGCCAAACCAGTCACATTTGCCACTGTTTTATATCAATAGAATATATTGTTACTAATCTTTTGGGAGTGAAGTGCATGACTCCATTTGTGATAGTCCTGCAATACAAACCCTTTGTGTAATTTTGGTTGTATGCAACACGTGTACACATTATTTTCTATGCTGATATGAAAAAGATCCTTCAGAAAATACTACTTACTTTTACAGCCACAGCAGCACAATATAGGAAATTAGAAAGATACGAAAGAAATGCAAAATACTGAACATAACTGAAGTAACTGCAGTTTGTACGATACCTTTCATGTGTACAACACCCTGCTCTCAGGAGTCTCCAGACTCCCTAATCCTGGGGGAGTTATGTGACTACCTCCACTGTCCAGCAGTGCAATTGTCACAGACAAGTAAAGTTATAATGCACAAACAAGAGACATAGACATAAAGCAGCACAAGCCTTATGTAACTGCAGCTGAAGCTTCAGGTCACCCTCCAAACATGACTCCTTGTTTCACATGGAGGAACAGTGCAATATCCAAAGAATATAGCAGATCAATGTGTAATGGCAGATTTTCCCTGTGAGACTAGTAGTGGAAAGATGGATTTCCATCCAAACCAACATCGCTTATTCATAGCTAATGTTATCTCAGTTACACACAGTGATTAATTAAATGCAATGATCAGACACAATAAATAAACCCACTAATTAAATATTGTAGCTTACCCACTTTTCATTAGTGAGTTTCATTCCTTCATACAATCCTTATAATTAAAATTACTCGTTTCACTTTAGTTGTAAACAGTGAAATTCACCAAAGAGCTAAGAATGGAAGTGTGTCAGTTCCACTCCTAACTCCCAAAGCTTCTCTTATCCCTGTGTACTGCAAGAGAAAAAGTGATTGTATTCATAAGGTGCTTTTTCAATACACATTAGGAGGCTTACTGTGTCCCAAAAGTGGCTTGGACTAAGAACATCTAGATTAGAGCCCAAAATCTCTGCGAGAGAATACCCTCCCCTCTCAGAGCTCATTTAGGTGAGCATTTTCAGATCACACTGAAACAATACCAGCTCCAACTGTCAGATTCACACAGCACTGAGGTGAGAGTAGAGGGACGTAGTATTCACTTAACATTAGTCTAGAGGATAAAAAAAACTGGGAGAAAAATCCTCCCTCAGTCTTTAGGTATCCAAATTCACATGATCCACTAACTGCAGGATTGCCCTATGTTGCAGAGAAAGTTGAATACATAAGGCCTGCAATGCCCTCCATTAAGGAAAGGTCAAATATAACACGGGATTCACTAGATCAATCGAGAGCTACCATGGCCTGTGGTTAGGATTGTTTTAGTCTTGGTTCCTACATCTTCTTTTGTATTTTTCCACTGTCAGCGCTACATTGTGTGGGAGGACTTAAAAGTCCTTGAAGCTGAAAAAGGAATCAAACCCAGTTTTCTAATCTTTAGGGCAAAAGCTGTTACGTTCTAGGGATGAAAATATTTTTCGTCTGTACCGCTTGCAAAACCCCTCTATTAAGTTCTTTAAACTTAATACAAAAGAGACTCCAGGGCAACAGTTTTTTTGGGGGGCATCAGAGTTTTGGGAAGCCCTGACTAAGATGCCTAAGGACTCAAAAGAAAAACAGTTTTTAAACTTCCCTATCCTTACTTTGCCTAGTGGTTTCCAGATCTGAGTGCCAGCCTGCGGAGATCCCAACAGTCTGTACCAAACTACCCCCAAGGGGGATGAGATTGCCTGGACGTGCTCTGGATAAGAAGCACATCGCTGGATGCAACACAGATTTGAGATGCCTTGTTAACTAATAGGAGGTACCTATGTAACAGAGCATGGTATCAATAGGGACTGGGAACACTCCTCTCTCTTCAAAATGTTTTCTAAGAAAAAGGTAATTAATGAAACTGTCCCTGAATTTTTATCTCCTTGAAATTCTCCAAACAAAACACCTTAGCTTTTCTCAGAGATTCCTGTTCAAAAGCAGAGATTTCCCAACATCTTTCTAACAGGCAAAAGGTGATGCTTTTCCTTAAAATATGACACATGTATTTCAAAGTGACAAATCAATCTCTGTGCAGGAAGAAATACTTGGCTGATTTCTTATTTCTTGTTTTATACTTATCAGACCACCAGAAGTCAAGGAGTAAAATGAAGCTTTAAAATACATGACTGATCCACAAACTTAATAAAATGGGGAATTCTCTTAATTCTGGAATGGTTCTATGAAATAACATCATCTTTGGCAAACAGGATGCCAGCTGTGAAACGAGACCTGGGGTGTAATTATGGTACCCATGACAGGAGAAGAAGCAACAGAGAAGCAATAGCAGCCATGACAAAGAGTGTAAAAACTCCAGAGAAAAATGCAACTAGCAAACAAACCAAAAACACCTCAAAGCATCTCCCTGCCCCTTTCCCCTCTGCAAAAAAAATCTCCTACAACTCATCATCAGACATCTGGAGCCATACAAGAAAACCCAAAGAAAGAAACAACATTGTGCAGTACGTCTACTACACTGTAACATATATATAATCATGATGAAGGCATTATCTGGACCAACACGTTAAAAAATATAATTATGTCTAAGTAAAGTTAATGGGCTGGAAAATGGCTCAACAGCTTAAAATATCTAATGACTTTGAGAGCAGCTTAATTATAACTACATTAATTTTAGGCTCATGTATGTGCTCATTTATTGTAGCAATCATGAAAAATTGTTCGAGTCCCAGTACAGAATTTTTGCTTAAAGAGCTTTGTAAAATAATTTCCCTGTTTCTTTCTGATCTACTTCCCTTTAAAAAATCCTGTACTCCAGCACTCTAAAGGATCAGGAGTTTCAGCTGGTTCAACCACATAGCAGGCATTGCAATATGACAAGATGCCCACCTGTGCAAAGCTTAGGAATTGAAATAGTTTTAGGCCAGCAACGTGCTAATGTGCTTCTTCCCCAACAGAACAGAGAGTGCAAGGGCCGTACCCACTGCATGTTTCAATGGCACTTATCAGTGTTTTGTTGCCAAACAGGAGGTAGGGTTCCGCACAAATCTACCATCCTGGATTCAGTGTTACTCAGCATTTTTACTAGGAGAAAAGAAATAAATCTACATTAAGCTTTCACATGAAATCAAATTCAAAGAAAACTGAACAAACTGGGGAAATGGCTTGAAGAAAACAGAACATAATTCAGCTGGAGGCAACAGAGATGTTGAATCTGTTATATTCTATTCTGAGCCAATTGGAAAAACTGCATTTTTATTTGAACTTAAAAACTTGTAAAGTACTTATAGGCAGGGGAATAACAAGAATGGTCTAAAGTATGTGAATCAGAGATGACTGTTTAGAAAAGAACACGGAGGGCATAAGAAAGCTAGGTAATTTCAACTTTGTGAAAAGACAGGTATAGAGCTAATAAGTCCATCTTGTATATGGGCAGAACTAATTATAATGGCTTTAAATTGTACTAGAAGAATTCAGTCAGATAAAAAAAAAAAAAAATCACAAGAAAAGATAACAGTAAGGACAATGAGTCATGGGTACAGCCCGCCCTGGGCAGGCTGGTTCCAGCCTCTGCTGATGAAAGCTCTAAAGAATAAGTTTCATGTGTGTTCATGGGGAAATCAAAGCCCTGGTTGGGCTTGACTTTACACCTCTCTGTTTTCTTCAATAACAGGGCACTGCTGTACGTTACTCATCTTTGTTTCTTGTCGAGAAGAAGGAAATGCATCTTCCACACAGGAGCTTTTGAGCAATGCCTTTAATTTCTATGCTGGTTCCCCACTCAGTACTGGGGTGCCTCAGCTGATTCTTTGCCTGTTCTACAAGTTTAAGAAATAAGTACTTGAAAAACAAAAGCACTTTGGCCTTTTTTTGTTTGTTGGTTTTGTTCAAACTGATTATAATATAAAGGGGGAGGAACAAACTGATGGATTGTTCTTGTCAGCTCTTATCTCAAAGGCATAAGTTTAAGTCAGCTACAGTAACAGAAAATGAATTGGCACTTCACTCTCCAGTATACTGTGAAGCCTCACCAGTGTTATTTTTGCTCTCCGGATGTTACCACTAAGACCAGACACACTGGAGACAAACATCCCTTTTCTGAGGCCTACGTGTGGGCTGAGTCCTGGAGAAAGTACTGATAAAGGCAGGGGTATGTGAGCATTGGGTGGGTGCCAGGTGCACAGGTATTGCCCATCCTCTGGATGTGCAGACCTACTGAAGGATGACATGGTGCCTCTCACCAGTACCAATGCCTGGATTTCCTTACTTCAAAACCAGGACTAAAAAAAAAAATAATCATTTGTTCTTCCCATCTGCCCCCAGAAGTAACAGGGTGACAGTGAGGACCATAGCCAGTCTCTCCACTGTCATCAATTTACTTGTAAACCCGGACTGGCATTGAGCAAAACACCAACATTTAAAGTACAAATACTATCACACTGTTAGTGTTATCTTTCTTGCACACCAGAGAGACTGAAGCCCTTCTGAAAACAAGAAAAGCAGTCTTGGAGACATGACACTTGCCCACATGCTAAAAACAGAGCTCACACACCCCTCTGATGTAGTTCTGACATAATTTTTAGATCAACACTTGAGAGACTGAATATGACTTGTCAAACAACTATTAAAGCTAATTACTCTAAAATAGGAAAGCTGAGTATTCAATATTTCAGTTTTGCATATTTTATGTTTGCTGACAGTATTTAAGTTCAGGATAACTATGAACATTATTGCCATGGAAATTTAATTTTTAAAATGTTCTAACACACTCTGTGAATGGAATGATATGGAGAGGCCATGCTTCAGAGACAAGGACTCTTCTGAAATTTCCAAATGTTATTAAAACTAAAAGTCAAACTTGTACTGGTATCCACACCTGGAGAAGCTGCAACATAATTTAATTAAAAGGCAGAGCACTTTAGGCCAGCAGAGGCCAGGTAGCAACCACCCTACAGCATGCGTGAAGCCCAGACCTATGGAGGCTTTTGTTCAGCAAACGGGAGACAAAGGAGGAATGGATCCTTCCTTATACTGTTCATTTATTTTCGTCTAGTAATGCAGTATTTTTGACCAGGTCAGACCCTTTAAGGGTACAGACACATTGGCAGGGACTCCTTTTTGCTCTATGCCATGCACTACACATAAAGCTTGTGTAAACAATTTACTGGGCACACTTCATATTTTACTTATAATTTGCATCAAGTTGTACTTAAAGGGAAATTCAATGTTAAGTAAACAAGTCAGCATTTACAGTTGTTTAAATACAAATACATCAAATATATTGTCCATTGAAAAAAGCTTTTAAAACATATTCTAAATTGGATCATAAGGCTTTTGTTAAGGAAGTTAAATATTATTTGCACTTTGCTAATAGAACAATTTATATTAGACCATCCTAGCCAATATTTTAGGGGAACTAATTCAGATCTGCTTCTATCTCAAATTAAAATACTGCAACACTAGATTAAAATAGGCATTCCTCTTTTTTTTAGCTTCTGTTCTGTTTGACTAGAAATGAATTGGACATGATAGATAATCCGGAGAGAAGAGAGCCTTGTTTCTGAAGTTATGGGATCAGTTATACCTGACAAGGGTTAAGTTTTGACCTTGTGATAAACTTCAAAAAAACTAAAAGTTCCCCATTAATGAAACTGATGCCAGAATTATTCAACCTTCAAAACTCATACTCTCTGCTTAGCTGCCAAACCATTTTGATGCCTTCCAGTACAAGTAACTCTTAACACTGACTGGCATAAACATTATTTAAATAGCTTCAAACACATAAATAAATAGGCAAATAAAAACAAAACCAAACCAACCAACATAATTTAAATAAGCATATGCTATTTATTTAAGCTGTTTACATAGATTTATCTGCAGTGTGATATCAGAGAGACATTGTAGAAAATGTCCATGACTATGGGAGTGGTCCTATTTCTCCCTCACAGACAACACCTGCTTTTTCCACCTGCTCTCACACCCTCTTCATGATTTATACTTCCCTGGGCAAGTGTATCTGCACCAGCACTCTGACCTGATCGGTGTGATGAGCCCATATCTGTGTGCCAGCAGTGAGGTCTGTGAGCTGTGGAAGAGAAAAGTGGCAGACAGCTTAGGAGTTGAAGAGGGTGGAAATTCTTACCATGATTTGGTCTGCTAAGGGTCTCATTATGTGAAGGCATCATCTATCTCACCTACACGACATACATGCAGGCATGTGAGCCAGCTGCCATTGACATAAGTGGTTTCAGTATTACAGAAAAATAGAGCTGACTCTCAGTTAGTTATTACACCCCTTTTCAAAGGGCTGGCTATTCACACTCCCTGCATTGCACATTAAAGTGCAACCATACGTGTGCTCTGAACTCTCTTTTACCCTCTCTATAAGCTTCCAAGATACGCTGGTGAAGTGACTACCTCCATTTGTTTATTTATATTTTTTATAAATGCTCAATTCTATCTGGAAATGTGGGAGAAAATAAGCTGAAAGCAGCAGGCCCTCAAGTACTGCCAAAAGTCAGCCCTCAGATGAAGTCAGTGAGGCTATGTTAGATTTATATCAGGCTGGAGGTATACCCTCTTGTGAAACTCAACATTTAGCTTCCATCACCATATTGTACACACTGGTAAAAGGCTTAATATTTTATTAATAGTATTTCACGAAGTGTCTTAACGCACTATTACATGAAGCAGTCACATGTTGTACTCCATCAGTAGAACTGCCCCTGTCATGTGCACATACTTTGCCCATACCTGGTTCACACTGGGTGAAATTAAAAGCCCTCTGAAGAGGGTGAGGCAGGGAATCATTCACTAAGTTATTAGCCTTAGATAACACATCTGTGTGATAACACAGATAAGGTCAAGAAGAGCCATATGAATAAAAGAGTGCAGAATTTGACCCATCCAGTCCCATCATTTTCTTGGGAGACAGCAACAACAGGCATGCCATCACAGTAGAAGAAACAGTCATATGGACAGGAATGTACTTTTTTAATATCTTGGCTCTTTATTTGGTGTTCCTTCACTCTTTCTGTAGATTTCCCTTGTCAAAGTTCTCAGAGAGAGAAGGTAACTGAGAACTGGGGTGGGAAGGACACTGTTCAGAACACCTTCTCTTATAAATGCATGAATAAAGTACAAGCCACATTTGTCAGCTGGAAGGTTATGGTGATGTGGTGGGTATGTTTTTCATTATTTGAAGTGAACAAAGGCTCTTTTGATGAGATGCCACCTGTCACTCTTCCTTAACCAGCAGGTAGCCATTCTGACAACACTGTGACAGCTGAATCCAGAACCTTTTCTTTTATATAATCTCCAAAATTCAATATAAGCAATCCTGTGCTAGGATCTAAAATTCTTTCATCTCCTGTCATAAACTATGCTTGAATTTCACTTCACGAAAACTTGATATGCACTTTTCAGCTATCCAGAAACACTCATTTTTCTGATTGCCAGATTTTGTTTACATATTAAAAAAATGTTTGTTTGTTTTTTAGTTCTTTGCTTCCTACCCTCTGAAGTTTAACTTTTTCACATCAGTTGTCCAAAGAAGGTTGGTTTTTCAATTATAGTACATCTTTATATAGATTAAGGAATATATTCCCATCCCACTAGCAAACTAACATTTAAGTCATGAAACAAACAGAAAAATGCAAGTGAGTTCTTGGTTAGAGTTATGAAAATAGCATAATATTTTCATTATTCTTCCTGAACACTGTGAAATTATTCTAGTAAATGAACTTATAACCATTCTGACTCCTGAATACAATGTAATATTGTTCTTTTTGTAACATTTGTACACAAAGAAGCTTTGCTTTCAGGAGCTCAAAACACTGTATCGTGTTATGACACAGTGATGTACTACTACATGAATTCCCTGACACCATCACTTGCATTAGTGAGCTTCCAGCCCATGGGTAATAGGAGACACACTGACACTTCATGACACGACACAAACCAAGGCAGCAGAAAAACACCCGGCCCCTATCCTTGTTCTATCCACTTGTCACAGGGAAGACATACATTTGTGTGATTAGACTACTTGCAGAAATTCAACAATTTTTCACAGACTTTTAATTGCTTAAGGCTCAGCTTCATGAAATGTTAATCTTTTCCACTTAGAATTTACTTAAAGCTTATTACAGTTCATCCTTTGGCACAGGAACTGAAATTAGTTATCTAATTGTCTTTCTGCAAATTTGAATATTAAGCATGGATATATGATTAGAATACTCAAAAAGCTGTGATTAACGCATTTTGCTGTACCAATTTGTACGCTTGGGAAACTTGCAATTTGTCTAGCAATACATGTAAAGCTCAAAAAGATTCTTTTAAAAACACACATTAGAATTGACATTCTAGTTCTTCATCTTTGTGAAAGATCTTTCTTTCAGAGAGCTAATAAAACACCGAAGAAGGTTTGGATTCCCCAAGTATTACTTATAGTAGGAAAATCCACTAAAGTAGTTATTACATTCCTATTAGATGCCATTAAAAATACAGGGGAAAAAAGTGGATGTATCTAGGGATACATTCCATATGATAGGGAACTAAAAAGCTTTATGTTTTCAATCAGAATTATTTTAGTTTAACTCTAACTCAGCCATAATAACCGCATATGTCTCAGCTGTATCAATGAAAGTCCATGGAAAAATCAAAGTTGTGATTTGTTCTAATTGTTCTTCCACCTGCTTAGCTCATAGAAGATGGAAGAGGTTGAAGTGAGGTTTGAAGAACCTTAGCCTAGGAAGCAGATGGCTAAATTTAAGTTTCTACTCTATGTATGAAGATCACAAATCCTGTTGTGACTTTTTTTTTTTTTTAAACCTGTCCCAAGACTAGATATGCTTAGAATAGTTCCACAGTAAGACTGGATTATGAGTTCAGTGGTGATATAACTTTGCAGCTTTAGGAAGCTACTGACAGCCCTAGTTGCTATTAGAATTCCGTGGACATGTCAAAGGTACTGCATTCACAAGAGATGAAAGTTTAAGGGTTATCTACAAATAATTTGATGAAATGTGTTTTTTTTTAAACCTCTGTTTGTGAACAAATAACGTACTGTCTACCTTCCTTGTTATTTTAAACCTGGTGGAGAAATTAGCTTTCTATTTTAGATTGGTTTAAATGTTGAAAAAACCCTTATCCAAGCATTTTGACTGCTCTTCGTAGCCAGCTTAAACTCAGGCTTTGAGTATTCCTCTAAGTTTGTAAATTCTTTAAACATCATTCAGGATTGAATTACAATGTGTTTTACATAAACCTAATAGGTAAGTATAATTTTGTTAGCCATGACAAATATTTATGCTTGAGTTATATCTCCTGAGTCTACAAAATACTCAGTTTTTTAGAAAGTAACTGAATAATTTAGTTAGATTTATGCTCGTTTATATTATGTTCTTACACTTATTGTGCTTTTCCTAATCTTTAAAATATTAATTTATGAGTTGGCAGTTTCATGCAATTTTTCCAACAATTCAGGAAAATCATTATTTTAGCTTTCTGTAAATATACATGCTTTAATTGTCACTTAATTTGCTTAATAATGTGTATTCTGAGGCCAAATGTATGGATGATATTCAGAAATTCTTCTTATAAAATATTCTTTGTTCACAAAATAACCACCTAAAATCCAATTTCCACAGCATTTACCAGAAACCTTACTGTGAGAAAATATTCTGCTTCAAAGATGCTGAAAACTTGCTAGATCTAAACAGATTATCTCTAAGTCCTGGTGAAAAATAATGCCTACAAATTAAATACAGTGATGTTGTTTTGTTCCGTAAAGCTTTGTAAATATGCTTCTGGCATTTTTTAATAGACATTTACAAAATATTTTATACTACAGGTAATCTAGTTTTACTTGTGTCCCATTTTTAATACGAGTTGATGGCACACACATGATGGGATAGTGTTACAGCTAAGAGAAGCATGATCAAACTCCCAAGATAGAAATCAAGACTAGAAATCTGTGCCTGTTCCATTCCAGGCACTCTTGCTAAGCACTCCCCCTGTAACAATCATCACTCAATGCAGTTAAAAAAGCTAATCCAAAAAGGAGGTATTGTGATCACTAAATACACCACTGTGGGTAATTTCTCTAACACGTCACTATTAACAAAATCTTACATTTCATGTGCTTTGCTTGCAAATACAGTAACATATTTTCTTTGGTGGTTATAATAATATAACCCAATGGTAAATAAAATAAGTTATTATTATTTAAACATTCTTTAAATATTTAGCTTGCCAAATTTTTTTTTTTTTTTTTGAAACTGCTTAGTGCATGACATTTACATGCATACTCATTCTTCTCTAGACATACAGTGAAATATCCCTCTCTAAATTGCCATGTAACTCCTTGCTCTTGCTCTCTCTTTCTTTCAACCAAAGCAAGGACCTGTTATACCTGAAATTTCTTCATAAACATTTCAGGACATAAGTTAGGGTCTCCTCTGGATGTAACACGTAAAAAACAATCCCTATGTCATACTGAGCTGTAAGGAATACTTTGTTTTGTTGTTTTGAAAGTAATACCTTGGGATTGAAGTAATCAGGTGGTTTCCCCAAATGTGGACTTTTATTTTCCAAAACATTATAATATACGTAGAGTAAATATCATTCAAATCTTGGGCACTATACATATCGATATTTATTCAACAGCTTAAGAGAAACTTGCAGTGCAACGTAACAGAATGTATAATTTTTTAGATCACATCTGATATACTCAATGGAGATGTTTCTAATGGAAAAACTGCAGCATGTCCAAAATCCAAATACAATTATTTTAATCCCTTTTCGAAAAAATATAATGAAACGTCTCACGTGCTTACCTTAGAAGAGGGAACACCGTTGCACAAGCAAACTTAGAAACCACATAATCTGATGTTCAAGCAAGCAAAAACACTATAAAATTTGGACTAATGATAAACACTGAAAATTGTCAGCAATTTTGTGTCCTGTTATTAGGTGTTCAATTCAACCAAGCTTTTAAGATCATCTGAACAGCATTCGAATATTTATAATTATGTTACTCAGAGAATGATGTCCTTTGCTAAAGCTTTCTGTGGACCTGTAGCAGACCTAGGTCCATCAAGTGCAACATTATTTTATTTATTATGCTCCATTGTATTAGTCTATATGAAATTATGCTAAAAAGTGATTGTCCCTGAATTCATTTAATATGGCTGTCTGCTGAAAATTATCTAAGAAGCAGTACAATGCTTCTTGCTAGGCAAGTTATGGAATGCTTAGAATAAAGACAATTTCATAGTACGGTCATCTAACTGTTCAGCAACGTGTGCTTAGTTCCTAGTATTCAATTGTTTGAGACTGCTGCCCAAATACATGAGTATATTGTGTTAATAAGAATAACATGAAGGTCAAGCCAACAAAAAATAATGTCCTTGGGTTGAAGTATTGTTGTTAGGCAACAAGGGTCATATATTTAACTCAGAGTGTTATAATGGCCCCCACACTCTCTTTAAAAAATACAGTCAAATTCCTGGTTAATGTAGTAATAGTACTTCTTGCTCCTTCACTGAGAGATTACATACTCCATCACATCCAGGAAAAGAAGGTTAGCAGAGAAACGAAGTTTCGTCACTTCCGGCAGATTTTTTTTGTTCATCAGAGTAGAAGGAGATGGAGATAACTACCACCAAAGTTATTAAGACCTAGCTCTGTTGAGAATTGCATATAAAAAATACTGAAGAATAGGGCATGAAATGGCCACAGATTTGGTATAACAGTGCTTGCCACAGCATTCCACAGGGAGCAGTTCAGTTCCAGAATATCCCAAGGGAATATGCAACTTTTTAGGTAATTTGATGCGAATTCTATTAAAATTTATTTTGGCTTTAACATTACATCTGCCTTTTTGCATTCTGCAAGGCAAAGGGATAAATAAATACAGGTGGAGGTTAATAGATGCTAGATAACTACTGGAGCTGCTATCTCAACAATAATTAATTAGTTGAAATACATTAAGAATATGGTAGAAGTTTAGCTTACAACTATCCAGACATGAATCTACATTTGGCCATATGGTAAATTTAACACATGGAGGTTGGAGGAATGATTATTTACAGCAACCAGCTTAAAATGTCTGATTTGTAGTCTCTCTAAGCAGCCTCTCTAAGCTCAGGTGCTCTGAATCACCCTATTGAAGAGCCAAATTCTTTCCATTGACTGCCTTGAGAGCCTTGTCTCAGATGTTTGGTAGTTCAATCAGATTATGCAAATCTCCCCATTCTCCTCATCCATCTGTCCCCCACACACATATATACATATAGCTCATAGCTAAGAGCTTTTAGAGAGGGTGCAGTAATGGAAGAACAGCAGACTGATGCTGTGTAGAGCCCACAGGACATCCCAGTGTTTACTACTTCATCTATGTTGTCATTGCCAATAAAAGACACAATATAGTTCAATAACTGAAAGGAAGCTAAGTAAAATAAACTGCTCTTTCACTCAGAACTCAGACAAATGAAATGTATAAAGACACTGTTTGAAGCAGAATACTAAAAGGAACAAAGGTATCCTTTGCTTCTGCCTTTTTACTCCAATGCATGAAAGTCTAGGACACAGACCTGAATGACACAAGGGTGAGAGATAAAATACCGGGGTAGGCAGAACAGTCTTTAAAACACTTTGAGAAAGAAAGAAGTATACAAAAATTAAGTGAGTGATTTTATAGAATTAGAAAATTGCCTCTTGGGAAAACTTTTACAAAAGAGAGCATTGCTCTCAAATTAATTTGAGAGTGTGCACCTTCATATTGTTTTTATTGTTGCATTTCAATACCTAACATTTTAAAAAGCTCTCTTCTTCAGAGTCCTACAAATAAGAACCTGGCCTTTAATACGTTGCAAAAGATGACAGCACTTGTGATTGCCAAGTAATCCATTCTAATAATATTCCTCTTGATAACCTATCTTTCTAAAGAATTCAAATTACAAACCTGTAGTATTCTAACTTTATTACTGGCTTCCCAAAGAATTTAAGTCACTGTTGTCCTCACATACTCAGTGATACTGCTTTAAACACCAGTTTCGGCAGGAAACTTCAGCATTTCAAGCATATCAGTGAATGAGTTTGAAAATATACAGTTGAAAAAGGTTTGTTAGATCTCTCTTATATTTAAAATATTTTAAAATGTAAAACAAATTATACATTGTCACACAATGCTTCTAATTCTAGTTTACAACACTTTTTTCCCTTAGTAGATAGAAGTAGGAAAGCCAGAGGCACCACTGCCAAACCACATGGTTCTCCCTGGAGAGGCTGAAATGCAGTAAAATAATTCAAATTCATGTATGCATAAAAAGTAAATTTCTCCCTTTCCTCACCCTGCTGAACAGCCTAGCCACAGCAATGACACCTACTTCTGCCTGCACCCATCAGAAGGAAGCAATGTGCTTAGGAACACAGAAAATGAGGTCATGAGTACCCTCAGGTAGGATGGTTTTTAGGGGTCAAAATACTGAAAGCACACACCCTGAAATCTGACATAGCTAAGATTCTGACTCAGGCTAAAATAAGATTTGTGACTTACTCATAAAGATACTCTCTGCAAGTGCTAATACCTGAACTAACTGAAATTTTTCTATATGAACATTTTTCTGTCAGAAAAGACAGCATCAGTGAACCAAACTTCCTTGTAGGAACACATTGATTTCCACAGCAACACAAATTGAAAAGTCGGTCATGAATTTCCTTTGAAGGAAAAATGTTGGCTCTGCCAGAAGACTCTGCCTGTTGCACAACATCATAGCCAGTCTTGCTCTGTGGCATTATCACAAGACACACGCACAAATTGAAGTACAGGAAATTCCACTTTAACAAAAGTAAACATTTTCTTGACCATGGCCATGTTCACTGCTAGTGGAAAAAGCTGTCCACAGTTGCTGTCGATTCTCCATCTGTAAAGACATTTGAGACACAACTGGGCACATTGCTGAGCAACCTGCTGTATCTAACCCTGCACTGAGCCGGGGATAAGACTGGATGATCCACTAAGGTTTTTTCTGAACTCAACCGTGATTCCTCCCATCTATTATCACCACAAAGCCTAAGAAGAGGTATAAAATTCCCTAGTAACAATTAATATGTTAGTGGAAGATGGAATGAAAGCAAACAAATGAAAAATGTAGTTTTATTAGAGATACGAGAAGAGCAATAGTTTGTTTAAATCCAGAGTAAATTACTTCCTATTGCTAGTGCTAATACTCATGCAATGCTGAATTTGTGTTTTATGTTTCTCAGATACATACAATCTGTGTTTGCATTGCATCACACATTATGATCTACTTTGCAGTGGGATTTTCTCCATTCCAGCTCAGATTACATTCTCCAGGAAGCCAATCAACATATCTGCTTTCACTCTCTCCTTTCTTTCCAGACATCACCCAATTGTTAGATACAGTATTACATTCAATAGAGCATGGGAGGACAGGAAAGAAAATTATAATTTAATTAAAGGACTGCCACAGCATTTTAACTGACAAATAAATGTTCCCTCATACATGTGATACAAATAAAATCAGTCTATCCATCATTCATCTTTCTGTGGCTGGGCTTAAAAAGGAGAAATAGTTGAGCATACTTATATTAGCATTAACTACTTTGATAATAAGTATAGAGGACATTGTAAAAAGACAGTGATCATTGGGAAGAATATTCACAAAAAAAAGTCTTTCCATAAACTACCTTGGGAATATCCTGACAACCCATTTTAACTAATCACTTACTTTTCTTATAGAAATTTTAGTTGTGAGTTGGGTTTAGAAAAAAAATCTATCTCTATTCAAAACATAGAGATATTTCCTCTAATAGTGAAATCATCAAAAGAGTTACATGCATTTACACATGGTTAAGGCACAGAATGGTAGCATGGGTATCCATGCTGAGAAAACATAAGAGGAGTTAATAGAATTTTTTTTTTTTATGTGTTGTTGTGAAACTTTTTTGATCTATGTGGGTCATTTGGGAGGTCACCTTCATTGTGATACTTTTCAGGGGTTGTGCCTGGCTTGAGAACAAAAAGACCTCACTGTTCTCATATACAGGGCATAAATTGAGCAAAATGAAGTTAAGGGAACAATGTCATTAGGCAATACATGTTTTTCAAAAAACAATAAAATCAGTAGCAACAATCTTGAGGGTTTTATTTAAATGAAACTGCAAGTAGGAAGCAGACCTAGAAGCTTTTAGAAGATATGGGCAGGAATATATTGGGGAAAAGTCTGGAAAACAGATAAAGTACTAAAAAAAACGCAGAAAAAGTTTGTTTCACACCCCCCCCCTTTTTACTTTTTTCCCTGCAATTTACAAAATTCAATCACAAACACTTAAATTAGATTTTTCTACTCCTGGTCTGAAATTATAAGCAAACAAATTCAGAGAATATGAAAAAGAAAGATCAACAAATGGAAAAAATAATCACAAGATTAGGATGAAAAAAATTTACTTGAGATGTATCCAATACCATTTTCATTTACTTCTTAGTAACAAAAAAGCCACTTAACACTGTGCTATCCAGAGATTTTATCAAACTGAGAGCCACAGGCAAAAAACGACCATGATAAATAGTTAAATGGGAACAGGCTGACAGTGTTTTGATTTGTAGCAGGACTACTTTTTGCTTATCTACTGGGTCATTAAAATCCACATGCTGATGCATTGAAATAACCTTTTAAAAAAGAAGGTGATCTTTTGCCTGGCAAAATTTGACCTTACTCAGTCTGTTTCAGCAGAGTGACACAAAAGCTCCTGTGACACAGGAGTGAGGAAAGAACAGAGCCTCAAATCCCTTTCTGTTCTTTTTCCATTCTGCAAATCTGCCTGGTCTCTTTATCGAGCACAGCCAGGGTCATACAGCACGCTGTGCCACATGAAGAAGTATGCAGCTCACTCAGGCAAAAAGTGAAGTTCCCAGCCTGAAGCACATAGGTACAGGTTAGGTGTGGAATAGGAAAAAAAGTCCCAGGTCACTCCAGAAAAATTCAATAGTCAAAGTTGGTAGAACAAGGGTTTAACAGCTGTGCTTGCTCTTGAGGTTGCCTTCTGTTGCTGATGAAGGTCAGGATTTTGCCAGTCCTTCTATGAATGCAGAATGCAGAAAACCTGACACCTTGCTGATGGCAAGGAGGGTATTGCAGTGAGAGATCAAGAAAAGGTTAAAAATAATAAAGAAAAATCCCTATTATCTAAGTTACTAAATCTGTAAAAGGTAGAGCTCAAAGAACGAGCAAAAAACCCCTTGATGGCTCTGTGAATTGCTTTTTGTAACATTATATCATTTTCTTTACATTAAGTTGAATCACTTCACTGCCTTATGAATTCTCTCTGAATTAGAACGCAGTAAGACAAAAGGTTTGCCAGTTGTCCCCATCTAGAAATCTGAATAGATTAGTTCTGAGTACGATGACATTATACGGTTTGAGAACATCCTGTGCCCATCAGGATATTTAAAAAATACACTTTCCACATACAGATTTTCTAAAATTAATACAAAATACTTCACTTAGATGTAAAGCAGTTTATACCGTTTTTCAAATGAGCTGCCCTCTGAAAAAAGCTAGTCTAAACTGACTAGTTTAGTAGTTTACTTAGATTTCACCTAGTTTTAAATAGCTCTCTCATTCTCACTGTCCTTCTGGATAGAGCAATTTAAAGCTGTGATTAGCTAGCTAATGCCCAAGAAAGATGCAATTGGAATCCTTGTCTAATTTTAACAGAGAAAAGTCAGAAGTCTTTTAAGGCAGTATAATTAATACACAGTTGAATACTGTTCAAACATCTCTAGTGGAACCTACATGAAGCTTTTTTAATAAAAAAATACTCATTTATGGGGAAAGTGTTTTTCATTAATAACCCAAATGCACAGCCAGTTTCCTATATTCATATAGCCTGATCAATCGTGATCCACAAACCACCACAGAGTAAGGTTTATGAGACTTGGGCTTAGTTGTCCCATTCATCACGGGTGGTTATCACCACACCACAGCTACATGTAGACAGAAAGCCATTATTTTTCACTCCTTCTCAGAGCTCCTTGAAGAACTACATGACCTCTTTTATCCTTGCTGGTGCGTGCATGTGTGTGGGAAGGTGCTCTTCTAAAAGCAACACCTCTACATAGTATTGGGACTTAGTATTCTCCTAGGCTAGATTAAGCCTCAGCATATGGTTGACATAAAACTATGAACAAAGCACTACTATTCAAGTATTTCAATTACTGCTTCTCATTAAGCTAAATATAATGCCAGCTATGAGACACCTAAAGAAAAAAAATTCATAAAATTAAATTAAAGAATTGAGTTCATTTTAATAAGATTCGACAAAATAAAAACACCTCCTGTGAATATGTGACCCTGTGATCAAAGTAGGCTTTTTCTTCTACAGCTCCACTCAACACAGTGAATTGTCATTGACCTGTAAGTAGAACCAGTTCATAATCCATAGATACCGATGGGTTGAAAACACTGAAAAAAAATGGTTTCTGTATTAAGACAGTTGTAGTCGCAATAGATCCTTGTAAGAATCAGGCCAATGTGTTTAGTTTACCAACTGAGATGAACCAAGGACTCATAGTGAGCGCCCTTCAGAGCAGCCACCCATTTTATCAGGGGCTGTGCTGACTCTAAAGGTTGAAGAATAGTTGAAACACTGATATTTCAGATTAGGTCAATGACATTTGTCCAGATCATGCTGCCTTAAAACAGTCAAAGGAACAGCCATAGATTTATTTTTATCTTGTTATGCATATTATTTTGTTTTAAATAGTGGGATGCTTAGAAAACATTAACGTAAAAAAATGGAAATGAAGTGAGCAATTCTTTTGGGATAAATACAACACAAGTGAAATTGCAAGCGTGCGCTTGATTAGGTAAATACCTGGCCCCTACACAAATTTTGACTTCAGTCTTTAAGGCTGCTTTAAAGCAGAAGGAGAAAATGTACTAGCCAGGTAACAGTGACTTGAAGGAGGAACATGACTGAAGAATCTCTGATTTCGTGGATACCATAGTTGAAGGTCTCCTTAAGATGGAACACAGCAAGAAAAACATTATTTAAAAGTTAAGTGAAGTAATAGATGTCAGACAGGACTTCCTCTGACTTGGGAACAGGAGGAAGTCTTTTCACCCTGAACGTACATGCACAGGTAAATTTTGTGCTGGTTTTTGTCCTCTGGTCTGTATTTTGAAATGAGATTTGCCTCTACTTGCCATTCAGAAGAGTAATATATGAATGAAAACACATATCTGCCAAGGCGATATATTGCTTATCAGTTCTTGTTCAAGGTTCTTGATTGAATTTGAGGTAGAAAACTTTTTGATTGGGTAAAAACATTTTTTTTGCTACTCAACACAGGAGATGAGTGAAAGAAAGTGATATTGAACACTGACACATACCAGAAGTATAATGATTATATCTGGCTATATGATGTTTGAGTGGTTAGTACTACCTGGCCAGCTGCTTCTTGCTCTATTGACTTTTGGCTTTGAGAAGATGAAATAACCTTCAAAGTTATTTGACATCTGGAAAAACAGAAGCACATGCACTTGGGTCACAACAACCCCATGCAGTGCTACAGGCTTGCAGAAAAGTGGCTGGAAAGCTGCTTGTTGGAAAAGGACCTGTGTGTGCTGGTCAACACCCAGCTGAACATGAGCCAGTGTTTGCCCAGGTGGCCAAGAAGGCCAGTGGTTTGCACCAGCTATAGTGTGGTCAGCAGGACCAAGGCAGTGATCGTCACCCTGTACTCAGTACCAGTGAGGCTACATTTTGAATCCTGTGTTCAGTTTTGGGACCCTCACCAAAAGAAAGACACTGAGGTGCTGGACCGTGTCTGGAGAAGGGCAACAGAGCTAGGAAAGAGTCTGGAGCCCAGTTCTTACGGGAAGCAGTTGAGGGAGCTGGGGCTGTTAAGCCTGGAGAAAAGAAGGCTTGGGAAGGACCTTATCACTCTCTACAACTACCAGAAATGAGGCTGTAGCCAGGTGGTGGTTGATCTCTTCTGCCAAGTAACAAGTGATAGGACAAGAGGAAATAGCTTCAAGTTGTGCCAGGGAAGGTTGCAATTAGGAAGGTTTCCTAATGTCCTAGCAGGATATTAAGGAAAATTTTTGCTTTGAAAGTGTTGTCAAGCACTGGAACAGGCTACTCAGGGAAGTGGCTGAGTCACCACCCCAGAGGTATTTAAAAGATGTGTAGATGTGGCACTTGGGGCCATGGTTTAGTGGTGGACTTGGCAGTGCTGGGTAAATGGCTGGATTCAATGATCTTAGAGGTCTTTTCCAACCTAAATGATTCTATGATCTGTGAATACTATTAGAAGTCTCTGTGTTCTATTCCTAAAATTAGTTCAGATGCACTGACTACTGTGAAAAATTCTCCAGACAAAAACAAACAAACAAACAAAACAAATTAAGCCAAAAAACCAAGCAAAAAGCCCCTACCAACAACAGTAACAGGGAAAAAAAATGAGTGAAAAATAACTACAACCTAAAGCAAAACTTATGCAAGATATCCAAGAATTTCATTATACTGAATCCAAGTTGCAGCCGTAGAGCACTGTAAGCTTATATTTAACATACATACAGACAACACCAATTCTCTATTCCCCACCTCATCACAGAAAAAGCACCATATTCAGAATGGAAAGACACTCATTGCTTCCTCTATAGTAACAGGTGCAAATTACTTTTGGGACTGATGGTCCCATGCTCCAAGATTTGTTTGCTATGCCAATTATTATTTTTGTAGGCAGAATGTGTTTCAGCTGTGACAAGCATCAAGTCCATAGGAAAAGAGAGAAGGGAAGGTATAGCCAGAAACATTCAGGCAGTAGCCTGGTAATATCAAAACATAACAGGGTAACTGAGAAAACAAAGAGAAAGGAAGACAAATAAACAAAGAGGAAGAGATGACAGTAAATGTATGACACAGGATCCATGTGAGAATGAAGGAAAAATAGGTATAGCTATAGTTCTAATGAGAGCACAGTAATGGGATCTTGAAGGAGATTCTACATTCCCTGGGGAAAGAACTGGGGAAAAAGTTCCTCCAGACTTTTTGCTGATTTTTTGCAAATTTACCTTGTCCTGTTTTTATTTTTTTTTCTTCTTGACAACAATTCTGTGGGCTGTACACCTTTACAGAATGTCTTTCTCAGTAAAGAGGAAAAAATGTATTATGTAGAATCTTCTCTAAACTTCAGGGAAAGACTTCTTTGAATCTAGACATATTGTACTTGCTAAACATCAGGTATTTTTCTCAATTTCTCAATACTATCATTACCGAAATTGTGAAAAAAATTAATATTTTTTGGTATAGAAATAACAGAATAATTTTTGAAGATTGTCCTTCCTGATTTCCTCCTTTATTCTGTTGTTTGGTTAATGAAGTGGGGGATAACACAACTGATAAAGACTCAATAGTTGAATGAATTTGTTGAAAAGAAATAGGGAATCTAATTTCAATACAAACCATAAAAGTAGTAGTCGATGCAACCTTTTGACATAAGTTATTCAAGTTAGCCAAAAAGACATAAAATAGCAATTTCTAGCTTTCAAATTCTCTTTTGAATACCGTGTTCTTTCAAGGAGAGTATTTGATTTGTAAATGTAGATAGCAAGATTATACTTACTTTTGCCACTTTCCAGAACAAACAAACAAACAAACAAAAAGTTCCATTGTCCACCTCTTTCACTGTTAGTATTTGGACAGTATTTCACTGTCCACTGTTTCACTGTTAGTATTTGGTAAATATTTCATTCATATGCTGGCATTTTTAAATAACTTTGATTTTAACTTGCAAAGAAATGATTCCTTAAACAAATTCAGAGATTTACGACTTCTTTCCCACTCTGTGATACGTTTTCAAATTATTTCATCTCTGTGTTCCCATTGGCACATGATGTCTTTTACTAATGGTTACTAGAAAGTAATCCAGGACATTCAGGTCATTTTTGTTTGCAAACCTGCTTTCTAGTTGTCAACCCCCAGCCAGTAGCCCCCTGTTACAAGGGTTTATTCCACCCCAGCCACAGAAATTTGCATTTCCCTGTATTAAAGTTATTTTACGGTTCCTGTTATCTTATTTCCACCACTGTATAAGGTCCCTTTGTGTGGAAACCTTTAGTAACTGGCCATAGATAGATTTTGTACCACAGATCCACAGGTTTGAGTCAACTGTACAGATTATTTTCCACACAATTTCCAATCCAATTATCCAAACCAGTTCTCACTAATTTGGCTACAAGGATATTATGTAAGACTATGTCAAAGACTATGTCTATACAACATCTGCTGCTCTCCCCTTATCCACAAAGCCAATCATTTCATCAGAGAAGGCAGACAGTCTGGCCATACATGATGTGCCCATGATAAATCCAGGCAGTCTTTTGTCCCTTCTCTTCCTGGAGATGTTTTCAGGAAGGACATGCTTTATAACCTTCCGAGAGACTGAGGTCAATGCCCAGTGGCCTGTACCTACCTGGATCCTCCTTCTTGAGAGCAAGTGTGATGTTACATTTTTACAGTCATCAGTAACCTGCCTCAACCATTTTGATCTCTCAAAGGTGATAGAGAATGTCTTTGCAATGATACTGGCCAATGGATGCACCCCATGTGGTTCCAAGGTTTTTGTGTGTATTCGACTCACACAAGTGCTTTAGCCGTAAGCTCTCAAGGTGCTTGTCACTCATTCCCTAGCAGAGTTCCATGCATTTCTGTTCCTTTACATAAAGTGCAAACCCTTCTTCTCACCTTTCCAAATTTATTCCTGGAAAATGGGAGAGTAAGTCAATAAGTAAAGAAAAGGACCCTGCTAAGGGACTGCTCCAAAAATCCAGTCATGCTCTCTGGTTCCAGCACCAAAAAATACACTCTGGTTTTGTTTAGTTTCCTGCTACAGATACAGGCTCAATGTTTTGGATGAACACAGTTCATTCACATATAGTACTTATTGTGGTACCTATTTATAAATTTTTCTACCCTAAGAGTACATAAATGTTTTGACCCAAAGCCAGAATTATTTCAGGCCACCATCAGCCTTTAAATATATGATGATGAACTTAAAAATGTAATTTCTTAACATATGGGCTAGTAGTTCATATTAAGTTTTACACTGTTATATTTAGGAATCATTTGATATTCTACACCACATGCACAGAGGCAAAATTGAGAGCAATCCTAGTCTTGGACAACATAGAAGAGAAATGGTAATTGGGTGAGATGTTTTTCTTCCAACAAAAAATGAGATTCCTTTTCCTAATAACTAGAAAACTCAATACATTAAGGAAATATAAATACCAAAACCAGTGATTGAAGAAGTGACATGCTTTTCCCTTCCTATCTAGCAACTACAGCTACAGCCTGTGTAAAACCCCTCTTGGTGGAGTTGCTATTTCCCCTAAAAACCCAGCTCCTGGAAAAGAGAACAACATGCACGTTCCTAGGTTGCCCTTTTTTTAAATTGAGTTTCTAAGTCTCACAGTTGCAGGAAGAAAACTGAAAATAAAGCTGTGGTTATGGAAATCCTCTGGAATGTCCCCTCTTTACTGATAGGTATCTGGTACAATTACATTTGGTGTTAGCAGCTCACATTAAACTAATTAGTCAATGCCTACAGCATCAGGGGGGAAGGCACTGAGGCTTTAATGACAATCAAACATGAATTCATGGACCAGCTAGTTTGGCATTCAAAGATTTTTAGCAGATGTCATTTGCCATGTCCAGGAAGATATTCACAACACTGAACTTCTTAAGGTGCACCTCTATGCTGTAACAGCATGAGAATTTTATGTGTCTGCACTGTAAAAACATGTGAGTTTTGGGTTGCTTTGTGACATGGTATGACGTCTCCTCCAACCTAATAACCTGAACTCTTTTGGTATCAAACTATTACTGTTACAGACCTTTGTAGATGTCTTACATGATTGGAGTGTAACACAGTTGTCCAGACTAAAACAGTGACACAAGGACAAAAATTACATTAGAGATTTATTTACTTTTGTTTATACCCTGGGCATACTAAACCTGACATAAGGGCAAATGTATCCGTTTTAGTAGGTTTGTTGTACTTTTAATTTATAAGATCACATCATTCACAACTGTGAACAAAAGAACAGGTAACATTTAAAAAAGTAGGAAAAAATCCCCCAAAAGTGACATCAAACTCTGGTCTGGCTCAAAATCTACTATATGTCTGTCATCACGTCAAACATTTTATATGAGAAAAGTCACTTCAACTGTTGAATTTCTATCTTTATATTAAAAAAAATACAATTCGAAAATTTCTTTAAATGGACTTATTTGTCATTAAAATTTAAACATAAATAATTGCAAAAAAACCCCTTTGGTTGTTTTTCTCTTGATCCAGATAGTTCAGTAATATTCATTTCACTTGTTAGTATTCTAGAAATATGATTGTGATATATCTATCACACTAAAGCTCATATAAGCTAATTCTTCCTATTTTAATAATCTTGCTACGTTCAAATTTTCTATAAGTTTGTTATTGAATATCTTAAAATCCTCCAAGGCTGGGAAGGAAAGTAATATTCTACAGACAGAATGGTTTAATAAAAAGGCCTTGAAAATACTGACACTGTAATCAAGTACAAAACTATTTTAGGCTACTTAACAAAGGCCTCTTCAGTTTCTCAAGGCCTTATACAGATGGAAAAGTAGTAATTTATATACCTGACTTGAGAGATGAGAAGAAATTAAATACTATTTCAAAGTACATTTAAAAATCTCCTTGAGAGATTTCTGAAACCTTGTTTCCTTAACAGTCATTATGAATTTTCTGTTAAGTTCTGACTATTTACAGGTACTAGCTTTTTCTATGGTTTGAAACGTGTTTTATGCCTGTGATGGATAATGGTTTCAAACTGAAGTTTAGATTAAAATGATGAAGCAGATTTGGAACTTCAGTCTGTCATTCAAGATAGTACTTGTATGATGATTACTTTCCAGAAAGTCAAAAGACTTTATTCTGACCATCACTGAGAAGTGTGTTCTGTCTGAATAATATTTCAGTCTCACATTCAGTTTCACGTTTATTACTGTTGTCCAGAAATTCTACAGAAAAAAAATTCAGAAGTATATGATAAGAAAATTACTGGAAAGATAAATATTGAGGGCTTTTTAGGGAAACCTGGTCAGATCTGAGCAAAGGACAAAAAATTATGATCATTATTTAATTGTTTGAACTGATGCTTATGAGACAGAACTCAGAAAAAGAAATTCACATAAACTTTTAAAATTGTGTGACAGTGGCACTTGTTTATTTCTTTTTGTGCTCCAGTCTTGAACAGTAAAATAATTACACATTTTCTGTTTCTGCTTATTTTTTAGTCTTGATCTACATTCTATGCTAGCTCCCTGTGTTCTCTGTACTTCCTAAATCCATGTTTTCGGTCACTGTGAATATCCTGAAATTCAGTCATAGTTCTTGAGATTTCAATCTGAGGGTCCTACCTCATATCATTGATTTTTTTGGATCTGTCTTTTCAAGCACAGACATGACTATCCATTTTTCTCCTCTGCCAACATCTGCATCTCAAAAATATTCTCTACTCCTTAAATTTTCTCATTGCTTTTCCTGAGAGCTCCTTCTCTCAGCTTTTTAATTCTACTGCTCTAATTGTATGTAACTGTCCAGCTGAATGTCACTTGACAGTTGTCACTCCTATGCAGAGGTCACCCTGATCTTCCAAGCAAGAATCACAGAGTCAACTAGGTTGGAAAAGACCTCTGAGATCATCGAGTCCAACCTTTGACCTAACATCACCTTGTCTACTAGACCACAGCACTAAATGCCACATCCAGTCTCTTCTTAGATACCTCCAGGTATGGTGACCCCCCCATCTCCCTGGGCAGCCCATTCCAGTGCCCAACCACTCTCTCTTTACAGAACCTCTTTGTAATGTCTAACCTAAACCTAAACCTCCCCTGACACAGCTTAAGACTGCCAGCTGGAGAACGCAGGGGAGGGGATGCTGACGGCACTGCTGTGGGTAACCACAGTCTCCCGAGTTCTTATGGGTCAGAACACCCCCTTACATGGGACTTAAAAAGGCCGAAGAGGGGATGAATCTTTTCTCAATCTGCTGTCCCATACTGAAAGATAAAGTGGGAGAGGCATGGGGAAGGATTCCATGCCCACACCCATATTCTCTAGGTGTTGCACTTATGGTTTCACAGGTGAACCTCAGCCTCTAAATTCCTTTCTCTTTCTTGACAAAGAATGAAGAAGATGGAAAGAACATTTTTTCTTGGCAGCTGAGGGAGGGCATTCTGACCACAGGCAGACCATACAGGAGTTCAAAGAAAGATAGAGTAGGTGGAAAAACAAAATAGTCACGAGTCAAAGAAGACATTAGGATGAAGTGAAAAAAAGGGGAAGAGAGAGGAAAAAAGGAAAATGAGAAGAAAGGTAATGGGAGAGAGCACGGGGCGAAAAGGAGAATTAAAAATGGTAGAAAGGAGAAAAGAAAAGGATTGTAGAAGATAGAGACACCTAGGAGGTTTCTGAGAAAGTTTTAAGAATGGGAAAGGATTCTAAGGGGACTGAGAAAAGTGGAAACAGATCTTCTGTTTGACCTGTGACAAGAACCAGAAGCAGTGTCTAATTTTATCAGAGTGAAATGAGCCGTTGCAACTAGTGACAGAGCCCTTGTGTACGGTTGTGGTATGAATGCTGATAGTCAACAGGTGGAAGAAGTAGCTATCACAGCTGTATGCCAGGGACCTGAAAATCAGTTCCTGGAATATGCACAGTGAGGAGCCCTCTAGAGAAACAGAAGGATAAATTCTATATCCTGCTTAGCTTTTGAACATATTGTCTGTCTGTATCAGTCCTTGGAAGGATCCCAAAATATCCCAACTAAAGTTTACTTTGTTTGCAAATAATATACCCGTGATTGCTGGAGGCAACAACCATTGGTACAGTAAAAAAAATCAACAGAAAAAACATCATAGCTTCTCACAGGATGGATATTTGTCCATTAAAAATAAAAGTGAATAGGAAGCAGCAACAATTTTCAAGTATTCCCCCCCCACACTTTGTGGGAGTTCCTCAAGTAAGCCAACACTGAAAATTGATTCTCTTAAAAAGCTTTCAGGGGACATGGTGTTCACAAACAGAGATTTTTACTTCTGAATGTGAACAAATTGCTCTATAAGGAAGAATGAATATTTTAACATAAATCTTGTTTTGAATGTGAAAAAGATATTATGATAGAGTCAGTCAGGTTGGAAGGGATTTCAGGATGTCTTTAGTTCAATCTCCTGATCAAATTGCTGAAACTAATTCAGACCAGGTGTCTCATGACTTTCTCCAGTTGCTTATGAAAAACATAGTAACAGAATCACAGAATATGGTGAGCTGGAGGGGACCCACAAGGATCACTGAGTCCAACTCCTGGCCCTGCACAGGACCGTCCCCAGGAGCCCCACCACGTGCATGAGAGTATTGTTCAAATGCTTCTTCAGTTGTGTCAGATCTGGTGCTGTGACCACTGCCCTGGGGAGCCTGGTCCAGTACCCAACCACTCTCTGGATGAAGAACATTTTTCTAATATCTAACCTAAACCTTCCCTGACACAACTTCAGGCCATTCCCTCAGGTCCTGTCTCTGGTCACCAGAGAGAAGAGATCAGTGTCTGCCACTCCTCTTCCTCGCAAGAGGAAGTTGTAGACTGCAATGAGGTTTCCCCTCAGTCTCCTCTTCTGCAGGCCAAACAGACCAAGTGACCTCAGCCACTGCTCATATGGCTTCTCCTTGAGGCCCTCCACCGTCTTTGTTGCCCTCCTTTGCATGGTCTCTAATAGCTTAATATCTTGCTTATATTGTGGTGCCCAAAACGGCCACAATTTTCAAGGTGAGGCCACCCCAGTACAGAGCAGAGTGGGACAATCCCCTCCCTCAACTGGCTGGCGATGCATTGCTTGATGCCCCCCAGGACATGGTTGGCCCTCCTGTCTGCCAGGGCACTGCTGACTCAGATTCAATTTACCATCAACCAGGACCCCCAGGTCCCTTTCCATGGCACTGCTTTCCAGCATCTCATTTCCCAGTCTGTACGTACATGTGGGGTTGCCCCATCCCAGGTTCAGAACCTGGCACTTTCCCTTATTGAACTTCATGTGGTTGGTGATTGCCCAGCTCTCTAATTCCTCGAGGTCTCTCTGCAGGGCCTCTCTGCCTTCAAGGAAGTCAACAGTTCCTCCTAGTTTTGTGTCATCTGCAAACTTGCTTAATATCCCTTCCAGTCCTGCATCCAGTCATTTATGAAGATGTTGAAGAGCACAGGGACTAAGATGGAGCCCTGTGGAACCCCACTAGTGACAGATCGCCAGTCTGGTGTTACCCCATTCACTATTACCCTCTGTGCTCAACCCATGAGCCAATTGCTAAGCCTCCAAGGACAAAGATTTTACAATATCTTTGGACAACCTGCTCCTATGCTTGATTGTCCTTGGTGATTTTTCATTTCCTTCTCTCAGGTCAGAACCTCTCCCACTTGACATAATACCCATTGTCACATTAGTTCACGATACACTTCAGTACAGTATCTACACATGAAAGAATACAAACATGCACTGGTCATTAATGTGTTTTGCTTTGGTACACGCAGTTTTGTAAGATATTAGAGGGAAGACACCATTTGGTGGCTGTAACAAAGGACAGTGAACATGACTGTAGATAAAAGTGCAACTAATTTTGTAATCCCAGAAAGACCTCAGTTTTCCTGTTGAAAGGCCCACACAAGTAGTCACCAGTCTCACCTTGCTTAATTTTTGAAATCCGATAGTGCCACTGATCAGGATTTTTGAGTGTCAGTTCTGCTAAGCCTTGACATAAGAAATGTTGCTGTATTTTTCACACAAATCGATAGAAACCTGCAGTAAAAATCTCCCAGATAACTTTGAGGTTTGCAAGCTACTGGGAACAGACTTTCATCTTCCTCTCTGCAGTCTTGTGTCGGTTAGACAAGAAAAGCTTTAAAGATTTCAAGTATGGACTTTGGAGAAAGGTGTTGGGAACAAAAGGAAAGAAAGGAAATACTATAGTATAAAACACTTGGATATTTCAGTTTCCTTTTAATCATAAGAAATGTTTATCCAAGAGTTTGTGGTTGTCTTCTCTGGCTGCCAGAAGCAAGCAGTGTTGTCTTATTGAAGTGTTGATTTTCAGAGAGCTGCTGTGAACAGATACACCATTCAGACCTCAAACTTTCCTTCTGATGAAAGTCATCACTTTCAACTTCTCCATGCTCATTTGGTCTAGTAGCTTCATTTCAAGTCAACCAGTACGGAAGAAAAACCTGTAAGGTACAAACATACACCTCTTGCTACTTTTTCTTCCTTTTAACTCTAAAAGAGCAACTGACTTTCCAGAATCAAAACACCAGCAATATTGAGTGCTCTAAATGGTTACCATTGTTTTTCCTAAACAAGGTGGTATTTTGCCCCCTTTCATATAAATACATAGGAATTACTGTAAGCACAAAAGGAAGCTACTGTTCTTCCTTAACGTGTATAGTTTGAAATAAAATAAGCATATTGACTGCACCTTCTGCAGTCAAAAAATCAGATAATCAGAAAAAATTCAAACTGTAAAATAGCTTGTGTGTGATCAGGCCACCTACAAGCAAAATGAAAAAAATATATTGGAAATCTCTCCACTGTCCTTTTAAGATAAGGTTTAAAACTAAGCTATTTAAAACTATTTTCAAATATTCAGGATTCAAGTGCCTCAGATTGTGATATGGTGGATCTTTCTGTTGATGACCAAAAATTCACAAAGTTAAAATGTGTATTCCTCAAAAAGAGAAGTTACATATCACAGGAATAACCTCTCTCCAAAGGGGAAAAAAAAATAAATCCTTGAAAATTCTCCAAGTGCTCTGACATTTACCCTTCATCAGTTCAAATGGCATGAAATATGCAGACTATGCCATTGCAACCCATGAAGACAATATTATTAACAGATTTTAAAGCACAATTATAGGAAATGTGCATGCAAATGCCCAGTCGGTTAATACAGATTAAGGGAAGACTTATAAGCATAAGAGCATCAGAGTGCCTCAAAGTCATATCTAATTATTTGACATATATTCCATTAAGAAAAATTAAAGGACAGTCAGTTTGTCCGTTTTACAGTAAGATTCATAGTAGGATTTGTTCTTGTTTTTGCTTCACCCTGTTTAATTCTATACAGCTTCTTGCATATTGCTTGTTGTCTTAGTAGCTGAGCCCATGCCAGTAATGAAAAGATTGAAAAATACCACATATTTGTTTTCTCATCCCTTCTCATTCTTCTAGGTGTGTCTGTAGGGGAGCGGTATGTGCAGAAGGATGCATGCCTTTGAGAGAAAGAGAAGAACAGAGATTCTTTTGGTAGGTTTGTTGTTGTTATATTCATGTTGTTTGTTGTTTTACCAAGGACAAAACTGGAACAGAAGATGGTGAGATCAGGCTGGATCTTTTCGTCTAATATGTTCATCTACAAATCAAGGACTGATTTCATTTTAGCCTTTCACACGCATGATTTTATTCTGTTCTAGTCAAACAAAAGTTTCAATTAGGAATATAGATGGCTTTAATGTATCCTGTGGCATGGTATGGAATACCTCGAGCTTAGGGGCCAAGACTAGGAGGTTTAATCATCTTTTTGTTGCCTAAGAGGCCCAAGTCAAGCATGGAAAAGCTCCAATGTGTTTTTCTAGTAAACTGTGTTGCTAAGAATGGAAATGGAATGATAGTGATGAAGGACCTAAATACTGTGAACTGCAATTCATTCCACTTTCTGATAATCAGACTTGTTTTAGTAAGGTTGTTGGCTTTTCACTGGTTGTTGTTTTCTAACAAGAAGAAACACTGATGTCCAATCAGGCTGCCAGAGTTAATCAAAATTATTATTAATTATAATTAATTATTATTAATCAAAATCATTATTAACTGGGACCTTCCCTGAACTGATGCCCTCAGGGTTGACCAAGCACAAGAGACAGGTGCAGCTAACCTTGCTTACTGGTGCTTACCAAAAGTCATCAATGCAAGTGGCAGCAAAAGCAACAGACTGTACGAAACAAGTAGTCTGATTGAGGTTACACTGCAACCGGTGAAGCCAGGAGAACTTCTGAGTTCCTACATGCTCCTACCCCCATCAGGACACAATAAAGTCACACACCAGCTCTCCCCATACTGCCTTGCTTTCCCTGTGAAAAAAAACTCAGGTAGAAAGAGCTAGAAAGGAAGCCCATTGTCTTCTGCACAAGCTGGTGATTTGGCAAATTGCCCCAGAACAGCATGCACCTTTTCTTCTATCTACATGCGTCCCTATGTTTACTTTCTTACAAGTGATGGAAAGATTTTGTGGAAAAACCAGCTTTTCCTGAGCTTTAACAGATTAGTACCAAAATTGTCACAAGTCACATAATAAAAAAATTAGGGAAAAAATAAATTACTTTTTAATATGCATGGCTAACCCAAACATTAAATCATAACTTAATTTCCATTCCACATAAATAATCTCTGTATTTAGATATACAAAACTGCAGTGCTTCTTAAAGAGCCAATTAAAAATCTACATCCTATGGGAGAATATAAAAATACTTATTTAAAATTTAATTTAAATTTCATATCTTGATGTGTTTTTCTGCTTTGCCCACTTAAATCTTATCACTTGTTTGTTTGTCTGTCTGAGGAGTTATATGATAGGAAGATAAATAATCCCATTACATTTTGTTTTTATGGAAATATATGCTACCCACCTATGGAAAAGGATTAAAATTTTATTCTCTGTCATACAGCGTGCCCTTTACATGAAGTTAATCACTTTTAAGGAGGCAGATCTGCACTTCATAGCAAGGAATAGAGCCAGGCCAACTTCAGCCACTTCTCTTAGAGGAACAGATAAACTTGGCATTTCCCTAATTGTCCTCTAGCACCATTAGCAAAGCTACAGTCGAAGCTGCATGACTGCCTTGCTTCCTTCCCTTTCTTAGCTTCATCAGCACTAAGGATATGTTTTTGATTTTCCATTAATTTTTCAGGATCAGAAGCAAGAAAAGGATGGTGCCTTTTATTTCACATTTCCAGGCTGCCTTGTTTTTCCAGGCTGCATTAAAAATAAATAAAATTGATAAGACAAGGCTAAAGAGTTAAGGACTTGATGTTTTCATCTTATATTTTGAGTCTGTTATAAATAAACCTTTAATGGCTTCTACTAACCTCATTATCATCAGTCAGTCAAGCCTAGCAAAAGTAACAAGCATCGACTGTGCTCTAGCCAAGATGAGTTTAATCTGAGAGTCAATAGTCACTGTTTTTGTTAAACTTCTGTGGCATACTGCATGTTATCTGGCTGACCTTGGCAATTCTGATCTCTCCTCATTCTTCTTTTCTCTTCTTCTCAATTACTTGGTATTTATTCTGTTCTGACACTGGTTTGGTACTTCTTGGTTCTCAAAGTCCCATAAGGTTTCTCTATACTTGGAAGAAATTCTGCAGCAATTCTTCATTTCTTATAAGAGACCAATAAGTTCAAACACTGACACATGGTTTGGAGATGCATTAGTGTAATTTTTAGTGTCACTGAGTGTCCATGGTCACTGAGGTGGCCATGGAAGACAATAATACAATCAATTTTTTCTTTTCTTTTCTTATCCACTCATTACAACAGCTAAAGTAATTAGAAAACTACATATTCTTTGTTTCTTTAAAAATATGACATGCATTCTACTAGAGACCTAAAATAGCTTGAACCTTTCAGATTCAAGCAACCTTGTCTCCTGTCTATGTAAACATGCAAATCAAGGTAGGAGGAGGAAAAGTTGCTTGGCAGTGAGCTATCTTGACTTGTACTTTCTTGTTTTATATTTGAAGATGTACATTTCAGTTACATCAAGGGAGACTCCAAGGAATAAACACAGCTAGTTATACCAGTATTTGCAAAAATGTAGTGCTCCAAGGAAAGGAATACCAAACGAGCCTATGATGTAACATCTGTGCACACACAATGTAGAATGCATCTTGGAAGGTGCCTTAGGAAATTTCTTCAAGAAGTAAGATAATTACCAAAGACCAAAATCTTCCCATAACCCAAAGAGGACTGAGCTAAGCACAGAACTGTCATGAGTTTTGGCACTGCAGACTCTTAATCCACCTCTGACTGTTGTCTGTAAGAGCATATACCTCAGCCTTTTCGTTGTTGACACCAGCTAGCCAGTCATGCTCATTGAGGGATGTACACATTCTCCGACCTTCTTTTTCTGGCTAACATATGTGTAGAGGCTCTTCTTGTCATTCTTTGCATCTCTTGTCAAGTTCAGCTCCAGATGTGCCTTGGCCTTCCCTACAGAACTGGACTGCATCCTTGTACTCTGCCCAGGATACCTGTCTCTGCATCTACTGCCTGTGCGTTTCCTTCTTGCCCTTTAGTTTGACCAGCAAGTCTCAACTCAGCCATGCCGGTCTTTTGCCTTCCTTGCCCGATTTCTTACACTTGGGGATCAAGAGTTCTTGTGTTCTATGCAAAGCATCCTTAAAGATCTGCCAGCTCTGTCCCTGAGGGCAGTATGCCAGGGGTTTCTACTGACTAATTCCTCGAACAGCTGGAAATTTCCTTTCCTAAAATTCAGAGTCCTAACTTCACTCTTCAACTGACCCATATCCCTCAGAACTGCAAATTCCACCAGCGCAGGACCACTGCAGCCCAAACTGCCTCCAATCTTGATGCCCTCAACTAGCTCACTTGTGTTAGTGACCATTGCATCTCCTCTGGTAGGGCTGTGTATTACCTGGCTTAAGAAATTATTCTTCATGTGTTCCATGAGTCTCCTGGATTGCCTACAGCTCACCATGCTACTTTTCCAGCAGATTTCCCAGGGTGGTTGAAGTCCCTGAGCAGGACAAGCACCTGAGACCTCATCTCCAGGAGCTGTAGCAAAAAGGCTTCATCAATAGGCTCCCCTGGATCAGGCAGCCTGTAGCAGACATCAATCACAAGGTTCCCGTTGCTCTCTTGGTCTCTGATTCTCACCCATAAGCTTCTCACCTGCTCATGGCTGTTCCTCAGAGACAACTCTTCACATTCTACCCATCTCTTGATGTAGAGGGAACTCCTCCACCCCTCCTTCCACTGCTGTCCCTTCTGAACAGCCTGTAGCCACTGATAGCCAGCCTCCAGTCATCGATGGCCACAGGTTGGTACATTGTTACATTTTCCAGCAATGTAATTGTTACGGAGTGCCAAAACCAGTCATTCCTTCTAATGCTGAAAAATACGATGAAAAGGAGTGTGACTGTCTCCTCCTGGTGGTCTCTATATTACAAATGTAATGTCTCTGTATGTCAGAATTTACAAATGCAGGGCTGCCAGGACTTCACAGTTTTTGGACCAGCATCTTCATAATGATCAGATTCATTTGCAAACCAGTTATCCCATACCTAAATAAGCAATTAAAAAAATATAACTATGTAGTATATAATAGGTGTTATATTACACTTGAGGGAGAATGCTATTTTCTTTCTTTCTGTTGAGCATTTGTGTCACACTGTCAAATGTTTGGTAAAAAAAATTAAGCGAGCTCATATTGGCAAATTCTGACATGCTTAAAGGGGATTTTAGCTTCAAGTAAACACTGAATATCATGAGATCCGTGATGAAATTATGGGAACTGAAAATGATTGTCACATGGTAGAGACTCCAGGGCTTGTTGCTGACACGTTCGGCTGTCAGACATGTAACCAGCCAACTGCCTTGCTTTAGCATTTTCTCTTACTTTCTACTGACACCTAAGCATAACTCAGCTACATATATTAGTGCCAAAAATAAATGTCTCTCAGGCATGATTTTTCTTTCCTAAAATTTTTTTTGATGTTGATTGATTTTTTCTAAAAATTCTTACTAATAGAAAAATTAGAAAAATAAGACTGCTCTGAAAGGTTAGACTACATGTGGGACTGTTTAGATTTCCAGCCTCCTTGTCTAAATGTAAGTAAGAGCTAGGGGGTCCTATCCCTGAAACATAGTCATCTATATTAATCTTCAGATCCTGGAATAACAGTATTTTTTTGGCTCTGAAGCCATCCCATCTTCCTCAGACTATTGTGCAGGGCGAATGAAGACACCAAGGATCCTTGAAAGACTGCTGCGAAACTGGGGTAGATGTCAGGTTCCTGGAATAGCCTACCATCAATCCAGAGAGTCTCAGGAAGACTGTGCTGAACCCAAGATATCATGAGTTAAGCATTTTAGGCTTCACAAATTAGCACTTGCTGTAATTTCATTTAGGGTCTCATTTTTGCTGAAAGTAATGGCAGCTACTTGCTCTCCAGAGGAGCCTTCAACCTTGTGGAGATAAATCTCAAGAGTCACTATAAAAGGAGAGAGACATTTGGTCTGCTACCAGTACAAAACCTTAGCTCTTTGTGAGAAACAGAAGAGCACAGGACATTACATGAGTTAACCACTGCCACCAATTCTCCCTGATCATTAGTTCAGTCCTTAACCTCGGGGAAGTTTTGCCGCTTTTTCTACAAAAGAAATATTTATATATTTGTGGCTATCAGATGTAATATCAGATTAATTAATATTACTATGGTATTACAACATATTGTATAAATTCAGAACCAGCACTGAACCACGTAGCTGTAAATGTTTAGAAAGTTGCCTCTGATATACCTTGAATGAAAAGACACAACACTAATAGAAAGAGTGGTGCCACAAAAATACTTACAATATGCACTAGTTTGGCATGAATCTACCCTAAATTAGATACAGAAAGTATAACTTTACAATGAATGTACTTATACCATGGATGAATTTGACCAGTTTCATAAAAATATAGTACATCATATTGGAGCAATTACATCAAAATTAGCAGAACTTTCAAAATGAACTTGTAATATTTTTTATGAGTCTTGGCTTGGCTATGAAATAAAGTCATAAAAATCTAAAAGATACTTAATGCAGTGTCTCATGTATTGAGAAATTTATGGAGTTACACACAGAAAAGCAGTAGTGAATTAGTCAGCAGTGAGTAGTCAAAGAACTGGATAAATGTTTGACTCCCTAAGAAACAATACATTACTTATGTTAGATATAAAAGAAACACCAGTAGGGAATTTTAGGGAAACCCAAGGAGAGTTAACAACTGAGTAGCAGATTACATTCAGAAAAGCTAACGGAATGAAGAAGTGAAATTACGAAAGATCTTAACATATTTCAAATTCACTGTATCCTGGTGTCATTGTAGGTACCTCAGGAAAAAAATGTTTGGAAACATTCATGATCACAGGTTAACAAAAGGAAAGAAGATCCCTATAGAATCATATACACCTCATAAATCTTTAGGATGGTCAAATTTTCTTTGAATACTTCCTTGCACAGTAGCCAAGGTATTTGAAAAAATGTGTAATGGAAACAGTCTAAGAGGGCAACAGAAATAAGAAGATATGGAAATCAGTGTGTATGAGAGGGATTAGCAAATGAATAGGAGGAGGGATCTGTCAGAGATATGCCTCACATCTTGTATTCATGAATTGTCATATATGACACAAGTCATATACAAGATACAGGGTTTGGCAGGAAACTGTCAAACGACAAATTCTCCAGAAATATATTTCTTTTTCCCTCTTTATAAGACCTCTCTATATTGACTATTCTCTGAAAAAGACAGTCTTCTGAAGAGGGGGATGGATGCGTACTGGTACCTTAATTTCTGCCTTCCTAGAAGAGGAAAAAGCTACAATAACTAAAATATGCTCATCTTGAAAACCGATTCAAGAATTCCATTGATGTCCCTTGATCTGGGTCAGCCCATTCCAGAGAGCACAGATGGAAGCTCACATGTGGATTAAAGCTCTTTTTGCACATTGCAATGCATTCCCAGCAACTTTAATGAAACTCCTTCAAGATACAAACATTAAGCTATGTTCCTTCTGGCCTGTTCTTCATCAGGAGTAAAATTCTGCCCTCAGACTTTATGATTCTACTGATGACACATGAGATGAAACAAAGCACAACTCATTCCAAAAAACTCCAGCATTTACTTTTCCAGGCTAAGAGAAACATTAAAATTGGTGATGACAGCTAGTTCTGCTAGAAAATTAATGATACAAGGTTCAAAGTACTGATTGCATATCCATAAGAGGTTTCATGTTCAAAGGGGAACATTTGATTGAACTGGGTTTATATTTAGAAAGATGGGATTTATTTCATTCAGGTTCTATGTTAGATTTGGATTAATTTCTTCTAAATGCATTTTGTATTTTCTTAGTATTTTTTTCTGCAATACTTTCCATATTTTTATATCTCACTTTATAAAAACCCACAAACTTTAACATTGAAAAGGCAAAACCCACATGTTTTAAGACCTGACTGAGCAAACTGGACTATCAATGGCCAGAAATTTTGCTTTCTCCTATTTTAAATTGAACTGAAAACACTTGAATTGTTTGTGAACCTTTGTGTATATATTTGGGTGAAAAACCATTAATCAATTCAGTCTTTTTTTTTTTTTTTTCTGGCATCTTGCACTGCAGCTCAGTATTACTGCATCTAGTAAAGACTAAGTCATGGCCTTTCGGATTGTTTCAGACATCAGGTACATAGCTAGCACAGATGCTCAAAACAAGGTGTAATGGGTTTGTCAGCTTCATTTGGGTATGGCTGTCATATATCGTCACCTGAAGGAGTGTCATGACTGAAGTTCACCTTGAGCACATGGGTGGGGAGAGTAGGTGCAGGTTTCTGCTGGTCTGAAAAAATGATGACTTTAATGGAAAAGAGTTCCTTCAAGTAGTTTAGCCACTTCTGCCTACTGTTTAATCTGAAATGCTCTTACTCCGTCAGAATAAAAAAAAATAGTGGTCGTTAATAGAGAGTGATCTCATTATGCTTGATAGCTCCTAATGTATTTTTCTTCCAATGCTTTGTCCAAACACTTTTGAATTGTTATAATATTTGAGCATCCACAGTACTCTATGGTAGAAGTTCCACAATTAATGTGCTTAACTTCTCATTTCCAATCTGCCTTTGTTGCCTGTGTTTTATTTGCTTGTGCTGACATCATCCTTCAGACAGAACACCTCTTCCTTCCTGATGTTTATATGAATCCTAACTACCTCAATAAACTAAATTTTATGGCAGAATCCTGAAAGTATTTCCACAATGCTCAAATCAATGCTGAATAGAGATATCCAAGACAGTTTAATGTGCTATTTGAGTGCCAAAAGTAGCAGAACAGCCTCCCTTGGCTCAGGAGGATAAATTAACCCAAATGAAGAATGACAGTGACAGAATATTTCTATGCAACAGCATATAGTACTTTAAAACCATACGAAGAAAGAGTGATCATATAGAGGAAAATCTGTGAAAGACTGCAACACTGGAATCAAGAGACAGCATTCATTCTTTATTCACATTTACATGGAAATGCACTTTCATACCATCCGTTGGCATTAATGCCAATGTCGTAGCAGCTCTGTATTACTTAATCCTGCTTGCCACATGTGGTTGATCAAACCAATGCAGTACACAGAAGAGACATGAGCTGTCACATTGCATGGCAGTCCAGCATTATGCTATTGGGATCAACTTTTCACATAAGGTGTGTGCTAAATGCACATCTACATAAGAACAGCAACTACAGACACACACTGATCACACAGCCTAATATGCCAGATGATTCATCTCATTATGTCACCTGAAGTGCATGCAAAACCTCCAGAGAGTGTAAAGAGCTTCAAATTATTTCAATACTTTTTTAGTCCTAAAAAAGAGAGTAGAAAACTCCAGAAACAATTCTTGAAGATTTTCCACAGGAAGGGGTCGGTATATTTTGGTAACAACTATTACCACACTGGAATGTCTCCTGTTTATAAGCTGCTGTTTTCTCTTCATTCATCCCAGCAACCAGACCAATAGAGCTCAGTATTCCCACTGAAGGAACATAAACTGTCCTCACAGTAACAACAGGATTAAGGTGCAAATCAGCTGACACTAGAGGGAAATACTCTAAACAAAATTTACGATGAGTTTCACATTTCTGAAATATCAAAGGAAATTTATATTAAAAATTGGAAATTTCAAATATTAAACTTCTTCATGTGTGTAGAAGTGCAGGGAACATTTTCTGACATTTGTGCTTTTTTGTGCTTACCTACAGTGGAAACTACAAAGATTTGTCTGTGTGCTGGGAAACAAACAAAAGGGATGTGGAGGAAAGAAGAGCTGTGCTGTGAATTCTACAAAGATTGATATTTTGTTCAAAGACATACATCTTGGCACCCCAAATCAGCTTCTCCCCTCAGAAACTTTTCATAGAAGGCAGTAATAAATCATTCAGGCATTCATTCACTCATTCACTTCACAGGTCCCACTGAGTGCCATGTATCTACAGACTGCTGTGAATATACACAAGACTGAAAACACAACCAAGTTATGTCACAAACAAATCATAGAGGAGTTGTTCTGGATGATGATAATATAGTGCTAAAATTGTTCAAGGAAAAGAACACAATTCAGTATAAATCTAAAGAAATAAACACCTGTTATCAACATGATCAAAAAAGTTGACAGAACTATAAAGCATTATTTTAATATTCCTCCATAGGTTTTTCCATTTGGCTAGAAACTACAAAGAAAACACATAGAAACTGTGACACAATCACATTCTGATTTATCCTGTATAATCTCCATCTCCATAGACAGTAGTACACATCTATTGGTAATATGTGTATATTTTCAAGGGCAGAAGGGTTCCGAGCTAATAGATCTAAATTAGGAAGAATCTTTGCAACCCAAAATATATTTGGAACTTTGCCGTGGAGCAGAGCCTGCTGAAGTTCCCACCGATATGCTCACTTTAAATAAAAAACACAAGCATAACTTGCATTCAGCAACTGTCTAACGATTAGGGAACACAAGGTTTGAAGCGACTTCTCCGTTTATTAGAGTTCACTTGGATATTACTAGTGAAGGACTAAGCAAATTTATGTGGTAGGTTTAATTAGTATCTTTGGACTTAAACCTAAATTTTAGTAGGTTTAATTAAATCCCTGGGATTTGATTTTTAAGGTCACACACACTTTTCCCAGTACCTCAACAAAACAGCAGACTTCCACAAGGTAAGAGTAGCTTCAAGCAGTAACTAAAGATAGCTGAGGTGCACAGAGTTCACTGACAAGTGTTCATTAGCACGAAAGCTCATTCAGGAGCTATCTGCCTCTTGTTCAGTTGAGTATGCACATATTCTGTGCACCTGAATTAAACACACCACTGTGATTTTCTGCCCAGGCTCACTTATACACAGACAATAAAAACCGGCAACATAGTGATAATACTTTGGGGAAAAGGGAGATGTTTACATGACAGATTTTTTAAAAACATTTTCCCAGGGAAAAAGAAAAATATACCCTGAAATTCAAATCTGTTTTCTGATTGAGGATCACTGTTTGTATACTGTTTATGAATAGAAATCCATATCATCACAACAGCATATTTATTATAAAGACATTCAATAGTGTGATTCTTCTACCACTTTAAAAGGTATTATGGAGAAAATCTATTTTCTAAATAGATAGACAAAACAATACATTTCCCTTTCATTTTTGAAGAATGCATATCTGGAGTCTTGGAGTTTGTCAAATTAAAATCTTTAGCTGAAACCCTTCAAAAAATGTTTGTAAAGCATTTACATTGTGTGGCTTTGGATTACAAAACTGTGCTGGTGTACCCATGAGCAGATAACTCTCAAACATTTTTCAAATGAATCAGCATGAAGATAACTTCTCACAGTAATATTGGACCTCAAGATTAACTCATCTGACTTTTATTTTCCATCCATTTCACCAAAGTATTTGTATTGCCTGTTAGGAAGGTTTCAAACATGCCAACAACACTACATACAATACAGCATTGGGACTAGTGGACAACCTGAGCAAAAAGAGGAAAACGGGATTTACTGTAGTTGCACCATTTACTTTTATTATGAAACAGAGAGGCATTACCACGCTACATGCTATAAACTCAGATATTCAGAGATTGCTGGGCATGCCCCCAAGCTGTGCACCTCCACCAGGAAACTGCAGTTTCAATTCTCATTTGCATGTCACATGATTGCATAGCTAAACATTGCACAGACTGGTGTGAATATCTGCTCCTGCTGAGAGTGTGACTATAGTATCAATTAAAAAGGCTGGACCTGGCAAAAATAACAGAGTAAACCTACAGAAAACTTCGTATTATAAATCCATTGACCAGAAAAGCAAGAGAGGAAAGCCAAAATTCCCTGAATATTTGAGCAAACCTAAATTTCCTATACCTGTTGGGGAATGGTTGAACAACCTGACAGAAATCAGAAATAAATTCATGCCTCTGCATACTAGTCATATACAACAATAAGGCATCAAAGCAGCACTTACAGCTAGAGAATATCAGAGGACATGAGTGTTCATCCATTGGGAAGTTGTGTAGCTGCAGCTGGCACTCGGCATTGATGGTAAGCCTGTCAAGAAACCAAGTGTCTGTTACTACATGCCAGTACAATGAACAGTCAGAGGAGGAGGCTGGGAAACCTTAAGTATCATTGAAGAATCTTTTGACATCCATAAGTAAGGCCTGAAAAGAAAGAACTATATTTGCAGATAGTTGTTGTTTTTTTTTTTTTGCTGATCCAAAATAATTTCAGACACATCATCAAGAGTTTCTGGATCCCAAGAAATCTGTGCATATGTTTTTCCCTAGACAATTCATCATCAAAGGACCTGGGATGCAAACAACCATTCTTTACAAAAAAACCCCAGGCAATATGGTTCATGTGGTGGAGTGTATTTCCATAAAATTAAAATCTCATAAAGAATCTTATAAGAAATATTCCCCACATATACTTATAGTGTGAACGTAAAATTCTTTCAGTCTCTTTCAGCTGTCTCTCAATATATCTCCATATGCCATTAGGGAAGGGAAGAGGATGGAAAGGTACGGAGCTTGATTGAACCTTGTACTTTCTTATGAACACATAGCACCCATCAACACCTGACAGTACCAGGGCACATATAGTAGTTACCCATTCAGTGTCATACCAATTCAGACACTGAGGTCAGATAAATTGATTTTGAATTACACGGTGTTAACAACAGCCAATGATCATTCTAACAGTTTTTCTTACCTAAAAAGGAGGTTGATCTGAGGGGTCAAAAAGTACTCAAAGTCTTTCTCACAAACTAAAAATGCTCATTCCAATTGATCAAGTATTACCTCTCTTTTAGTTGTTTTAAACAAAATTTGTTGTCCATTCAGCAGTTTCTTTAGTGATAGGTATGTAAGTCTAACTATGATTAGATAGATACTTAACTTGCCCTGAAATTCTGAAACAGGACTTAAAAGGAAAAAAAAAAAAACCTTAGCAGAAACCCCTCAAAAAACCCCCCAACCCCCCCAATCGCCAACCAAGAGGGATTGGAGTTGACATGGCAATCACAAAGTCTAAAGGTTGCTAAAGGCAACTGGAATAAGTAAAAGCTCCTCACAGTGGAGCAAGGCTAAGATGGAAAGGACACTAAAAATATCAGTAGCTTTTCCAGCTGTTTATTTCCTTCCTTATTGTTTGCCAAACTCTTTCTATTGGACCTCAACTGCTATTGCAATTATGATCAGAATATGCAGTTGCACCAAGAGGACTGAACACAATCACTGAAGAAAATGTAGTGTGAAAGGGATGTTTCTGAAACTGTTTGGTTTGTGGAACGTGCCTTATGGCACAACTCTCTTCTGAACAACTCATCTCTTCCATAAGTAAACACGTACTTTGATTTCCACAGGGTTTTCTTAATGCAGATATATAGTATACTGTATATATAAGTACTGTGCATATATATACTGAATTTCTAACATCATATAGTTTATTTCTAATACTATATAGTTGATGGTATCACAAAGATTAGAAAAACCCTAAAAACCTTTTCTCTAACAATTCACTCTCGTGATGAGATGTCACAGATTACCTTTCAGCATGACTTATTCAAAGAGTCAAGTATCAGCATTAGCATGAATCTAGAAATGTTTTATCCAGCCCTGGCTTTATGGTACTACATTTTACTGCAAGCACTAAAAAACCCAGCTTCTACAATTTAGACATACCTATTTCTAATTCTTTCTTAGAAAGACAACACTTTGTCTTTTAAAGTTGGTGGTACTTATGCCTGAATATTAAAATATTTGTAAAGCATGGTCAGGTAAGGATCAGGAAGAAAACAGCTGAGTAGAACACAGATACTGCTGAAAATTACCATTGCTACTCCAGAAGTGGGAGAAGCTTTCAGCCCTGCACCTTGCCAAGTGCTCACCTGAGGGTGTACAAGATCTTGCCATCATTCCATATGCGGAGGAGCTGGTTGGGGGTGGTGATCCAGTGAGCCTCTGCTGTCTTTGAGTTACGAAATATCGTGTCTGGGATCCAGATCAAGCCAACCATGTTGCTGTTCAGAGTCAGTATTTTCATGGTGCTGTTGAAGCGAAGACGGCTATCTGTCCACGTCTGGGCAAAAAATACATCAATTTGATATTCCTGCAAAGAAAGTATGACACACAAATTGAAATCAGTTCCATACTTCCCACTACTATTTGATGTTTGCTTAGGCCTGTTCTGGTGTAGAGCCACAGGATCATTCTGGCCAACAGAGCCATGCTTTCTTTTTGTTTTGCTGCCTGAGGAAATTTTCCTTTTCATTTTTTTTCCCTTCCCCCTCTTTTTTTCACCTCTACCTGCTTTATGAAACAGGCCAAACATCTCACTTGCGTGGTCCTGTGCAATAACAGTTTCTGCATGAGCATTTTCCTTTCCATGCAGAAAAGAATCTAAAAAGTCAAAACTACAAGGTACAATTTGCAGACTTAGTCATAGGACAGACTGACAAAAGAGATGTGAAAGACGAACAGGACCAACACACATAAGCCAGAGAATGATAAATTTCCCTGATTAGGCCTTTTAGGGAGGAGGTTATGTAAATCCAATAAATTAATTGTTCTGTTTGCTAGCAATTGTTCAGACACTGTTTTTCAGGCCACACTGCAGCAGAATAAAAAGGAATGTTAGTGCTCCTTTACAGACACCTCATGTACCCCTTGTGCTAGGCGTGGAACAATATGCCCTGAACAGGCTAATACCATAATTTACATGGAATTCATCCTTTCTTTCACTTGATGTTTAACTATTGTGTTTTTGTATGTAAACCATGATAGTAGGTATAAATGCAGAAATTAAAATACACATGAACAAACAGACAAAATTACATAGGTGAACATATTAAACATGTTGATTTATGCATTTAATACCCCATAGAAGAAACTGAATTTTAAATTTGTATTTGAATTGTGAATTCCAGCCACCAGAGGCTGAGAAAGGTCATGTAACATTTGTTTATATTCCTCTTCCCCTTTTCAGACCCTGTAGAAAAAGATATCTGACTGTGTCAATCAACACCCTCTCAGTATCGCAGGTGTGGATGCATCCATAAGAGGGACGGTGTTTGTTGGTGTGACATAAAGTGTATACTCTACAACACAGGCCATTACAGGGACTAGGAAAAGGAAAACAACTCCTTAGGACCCCTGCTAGATGCAGTCTTGGTATATCTGAACAAAGGACAGTTAAGGCTATGTGGAAAGTCTGGTGTGTCTTTGTCTTTTACCACTCTGAACTTGTTTTTATTGCCTTTTTTTTGTCTATTCCTAAGTTTTAACACAACAGTATTGTACCTTTTTTTTCTTTACAGATAGTAAGTAAAGGTTGCAGTCTGAACTGAGGACAATGGTTTTGCTAAGATATTACATTTTTGGCTGGCCATCCTTCCAAAGATGATGTTATAACACCAGGAAACTTAATTCACTGGCACTGTAATCCAAGTCCAAAACACACTTTGGGCCTCTCATCTCTAGATGGTAAATGATCACAAGGTGCTAGCATGTACCCAAATACCAGCAGTAGATCACCACAGGAATTAAAGCTTAGTCACCAAAGGCATTAAGGACCATTTTCCTTTATAGCTTATCTCACTACCATTTTTTCATTGTATGATTAGCTTTATTTTCTCAGGGAAGATGAGAGATTTGAATCTGAAGAGACTTTCATATTGATGATATCTTCACACATCTGAAGGATGTAACGTAATGTACCCAGTGTACCTTTATTATTCAAAAAGAACCCCCTTAGTTCACCACATTTTAGATGGCAAAGCACCGTTCTTGTTTCTTTACAATCAACTCCATTTTAGTCTTTGGAAGTCTAGTGAAATTGTTTGGTACATTCAGCTTCTGTAGAGAGGAATACGCCAGACATGTCTATGGGTTTCTCCAAATGCTGAGAGAGTAGATTTGCTTTTTTTAGCTCACATGTGAGAATCTGTATTTATAGAATCAAAGACCATTTGTACACAGCTGGCTAATGACAGTGCTGTCAGGACAAGTTTTTGTGTGATATTCATATTTGAGCTTATTTTACATAAATGCTTCATTTTGACTAAATTTAGAAGCAACTATAGTTCCTTCCTAGTATATCATAAATATTTTAATGATTTTTAGGATTTGAGATATTGAGGATTTCTACCCCGCCAAAAGAAAATAGACCTTGAGCTCCCTAATACATTCTCCTGAGCAGGTACTGCAGCTAGATCTGAGCAAAGTGGGCCCCAGGAGCAGTATAAATGTAACATTGTGTTTTCTATTCCGGTAAATTACTTTGGCTGAGAAACAGATTACATTAGCCTAGAAGCAGGGTCATGCCAATACCACTGCCCACCTCCTATTTTTTATCTTCTTGACTTATTAGGGCAACTAAAACGTGCCAGCAATGATCATTATTCAAAATATCTCTGCAATGGGAAACTGTAACTCCATACACCTTAATAAAAGCATTTCAACTTAAATTAAATGGTTCACGGACCTTTTGAATTAATTAGTTCTGTAAAAACCTCGATTTTTCTTTCTGTAAACTGAGGTCAGAGAAATCAAAGTAACAATTTAAAAAGCAAAGTCAATAAGTTGGTTGAAATTAGTTGCATTGACTTTTTAAACACTTCACCCTTTACCTTTAATTTAAAGTATTTACAGCATAATGCTGCCAGAATGTACAATCTACAAAAAAAAAAATTCCCAGTAGAAATACACATTTCCATATAATATCTGAATTCTAATTCTTTCCATTAATCATTTTTATAAGTCAATGTTACATCACTACATACTTTACACTAATCTTTTGAATTTCTTCAGTCTCTAACCAAGCAGATAACAGGGTCTGATATTTATGTGTTCACTCTACTATGAAGGGACAGAGGTCACTTTCAAAATTGGCACTCAGTTCTTCTCTTCTAATGGTTTTAAGCCTATGCATATTTCAGGAAAATTACCTCTATCTTCCCTGACAACAGATACTCCATTCCCAGTGAAGTCAACAGCTTCCATATGTTGCTTTGCACAAAGCTGGTACAGTGATCTCCAACACACAGCATCCAACAAGAAACTGCCAGAAGAAAGGTTTCTGTGTTGGTTTTATGTACAGGTCAACATAATGTAATATAAGAGTGTTCTTCATTTGCTAGCTAATATCTGCCATTTTAGATCTTTGTGAAATGTAATGATTGCACTTAGAGTTCGGACAGGACATCAGGTTTCAGTGATGTGATGCCTCAGATGAAGTAACACCATACAATTCTTCCAATATTCTTTATGACTGCATCAGAAGTCTTGTTAATCTCCTGATTCTTTTTTTTTTTTTTTTTTTTTTTTTTTGCAGCAACCACTGACTACTACAGTGAACACAGAAAGAAGTCACAACCAGCAACATTTTCAACCAGACTTCTTCACAGCAGTAGAAAAGTAAAACTATGTTCTCCATGGAATGCCAAGGTCATGTACAGGAAATTGTTCTCTTACTAAGTTTTCTTCTGGTTTGCCATACTAGCAAAACAAACTCAAGACTTTTCCTACTTATACCACATATTCACACTTTGCCTCAACGCATTAACTGAAACTACGCTCCAGAGCAGCCAAACTCTCAAAAAGGCATTCTCCTTAATAGGACAACCCTAATAGAAGAAATAGATCTACATGTTCACATGAAGGGAAATTCTAGGGAAATCTTATATACATATACATATTTCTGAAATAGTATTAAATTTCACTTATGGGAAATCAATCATAAACCTGAAAGGATTGATAGAAGGATAATTTATTATCAGTTTTAATGGATTTCATTTTGTTTGGCTTTAAAAGTAAATTCATGAACCATGCTACATGTTAAATTTCCCAGTCTTTGAAACTTCGCTGAAATGAAAACTGAGAAATCCACAATCTGTCCAAATCTGATTATTTATGGTTTTTTTTAATTATAAAAGAAACAGTTTTAAAAAATTGAGAAGGCAGGAATGTGAAGCGAAATTATGAGTATTTTTCTTATTGGAAGACTCCTGAAAAATGTAAGTACTCAACTGAATCTCTAACAACACAATATTATGCCTTTTAAGAGATTTTAAATTTTCAATATTTTTACTCTTTCTGGAAAGAGTACATTACAACTATATCAGTTTATTTGTATTTTGTTTGATCATATGAAAATATAAAGCCTCATTTCTGGCAGCTAATGTGTATCTCCATGTGAAATACCTTTGTTTTCTTTTTTACCCTCTGATGATGAATAGTTTATGACAAAGAATTTTTTCTTAGTTCTTTTTTGCAAATTACCCTTAACTGAATGCTTTATCTTATGCATCATGTAAAAAGACAATTTGTTCTGCCTGCAAGACTTCCACTTGCAAGAAACACTCAGTAAAACCTGAAAATTATAAGCGACATTGTGTCACTGAAAACCTCTTTATCACCTTTTATGAGGTTATCTTTGAGAATGGCATTTTAAAATTGGCATCTGACAACATTCACTTAACCAAAAGAAACTCCTAAAACCAAGAAAACAGATTATGATCCTTTTACAGTACAGTATGCAAGTAATTGTCTCATGTAGAATATTCCTATTCAAATTTTATAAGTTCTCCTTTAAATCTGAAACATTTGCTGAGAAAAATGGCTGAATAAGACAGGGAAAGTTAGATGGTATATTTCTGTTATTTGGTTACGTACAGAGCAAGACTCTAAAGACAATTTTTCTTTCTTACTTCCCATTGATTTGTGGATGAGGGGCATAACCCAGATTTAACAACAGTATTTTCTGCAAATAACTGTATATAGTCAAGGTTCCAACTACTCGATTTTAGATTTTTATATGTATATATATATATATATATTCAGATATTCCTAATGTTGTTTCATTAGTACCTTGAAAATAATCAAATCAGCAGTGACCTATTTGCTCTTCTCTTGTGCAGGAATGATAATGATTGGGAACACCTTGAAAGTGCCATTGTTTGAGGCATCTTAGTCACAAAGAAAAATACATGTTTTTCAAACAAGTCTTTCATTGTTTTCTCAGTCAAAAGAACCGCCAACCTGTTGTTGGCAATAAATGAAGCTTTTCTCCTTTCATGGTGTATCATTTTAGCTGTTGGTTAATCCTGGAAAATACTATTTAATTGGCTCTCACAGTCAGGTAATGGATTTGAGTGACTATGGATAATAGTATGGCATGCCTTTGTTGCTTCTGCTTCAGCCTTTTTATTTCCTGGATTTTCACAATTCTTCACAACAGTAAAAACAACAACTTCAAGAGTCTTTTCCTTGGAAAAAATGTGAGAATTTCTTGAATGATACTTCCCAGGTTTTTACTATTGCCTACCAGACAGCACACCATCACCCAAAGACTCATTTCCCCATATTGTAGAAAGCCCTTGGACAAATACTGCTATCTTTTCTGATTGGTTCAGAATTATTTCTCTAACTCTTCCAAAATGTGTGGGTTTTTTTCATTGTAGAGCCTACATATTGATTGGTGATGGAGTGATACTGTCTTTGATTAAAGCTGTTACTGGCATTTGTATGAGGCTGGTGCTCAATCAACTGAAAATAACTAGATAATTAGAGTCCAATTTGGACTATGATTATTCTATGCCCTCCCACCCCCCTTGTATAACATGCCAACATACCACAACACATCACAAACACTGTTCCCATAAGGTTGGAACTAATCCAATAAAATGCGTAAGGGAAAAAATATCCATTAATTACCAAAGGGCTTGACTTCACCAAAGTGGGTAATCCTATTTGTAAGTCTAAAACTGTTCTGGACGTAAGTATTAAACTTCGTTTTTATATTTCAGTCCAAAGCATTCAGTATGAAGTATGCTTAAAAAATTAATAATGGTAGAATGCCTTACATGCAAACAGTGCCCTAGAAATGTTAAGGATCATGGTTTAAAAGGGAACATGGGAAACATGTTCAGGGAAACAGGAGAGAAATGGAAGAAAAATCTCTGAAGGGTGGGAATTTCCTCCTTACTACACTCAGCCATAGGCCACAGATGAACACACAGAAAAGTGTTCTTTCTTTATACCCTTGTCATGCTTGGATTAGAAATACAAAGAGAAGGGTTTGAGACACTGTGTTTTAATAGGAAATGTCCCAAATATTAAAGTGACACTCATGATGTCTGTTTATTTAGTCTGCAATTTGATGCACTTGAGAACATTCAAAGAGCATAATCTCTTGAGAGTTTGAAGTTCATTTTCAATAAAAGTATATTTTTGCAGCCCAGCTCACCACTGAAAGGAAAGTTCAATGAACAACTGAATTGCCAAAATTACCCTGCAAAGGGCTGTCTGATTGATTCAGCCGCCTCTTTAATTTTGTGACAAATGAGTGAAAGAGAAAATACTCCCTGAAGTATGGGATGAGTGGTTCCCCCTTCCTGAACCAGTATATTCACACATCTGGCATAAAAAACCCCGAGTAACTGTCTGGAGCACAGCCCACCTTCAGCTTCCCTGATTCAGCCCATCTTACCCTGGGCTAGAAGGAGGAGAGAATTGTCTTATGACCAGTGGAAAATCTTCTGAACAGACTTTTGATAATTTGAAGAGGTACAGGCTGTGCTCTATTTTTGATATTGATGGAAATAAATACTTCCACAGAAACTGCTGCATGATGTGTGCTCATTTTTCCCCAGATTGCATGGTGTATAGATTATAAAAAGCCAGGAACTATGGCAATTCCAGGAGAGCCCTAGAAGGCTTACTATGTTACCTTAGCACTATTGTTCAACAGCTACTGATTGTTTTTTCACCCTGTGTGCAACCTCCCTTCTAGTTTCAAAAACTGGTAAAAACTTCTCAGGTATCCTGTGGAAAGAAACTGAAAGTAGTGGAATGGTCCACCATTTTTCCAGCAAAACTATTTTGAATCCTACATACTCTCACTTTGTGGAAATAATGCAGAAAGAAATAAATGAAATCTGCTGGAGAAAACCCGATAAAATTGTATTTCATATTCAGTGTATATTCAAAACTCTTGTGGTATCAATAAGACCAACACAAGCCTTCTGTGAGAACAGTAATTCTCACACATGAATCCTGTAAGTTTGACTTGCTTTCAGCACAGCTAGGGATGAGAGGAGTAGCACCATTAGGGCTTCCTGTAACTTTTCCTAAAGTATCTTTGCCAACCTAGAACTTCATGTTTTCAGAGGCTGCCCAGAAGCTAAATGGGCTGGATATACTTCATGCTGCATACAACACTGGGTTTTGGAGCCTGAGAAACAGCATGTCAGGGATCACCTTCCCATTCTCCATCAGTCTGTTTTGTTTCCACTTTCTGTGCTTCTTCTCCACCTCCAGATCCTACCCTTATTCCTAGTAGCCTCTATTCAGAGTGGAAGATCTCAGGAAACACTGTCTCACTTTTGGGCTTTTTTTCTTTTCTTAAACAGAATTTATCTTTCCCATCAAAAGATCCTCAAAAGAAATATATAAAGAATGATTAGGTTTAAAATGGTAATAAAATGTATAACTTTGAAAACTTTCCAAATCTTTTTATGTCCAGAAGGATTTTAAAGAACTTGCTCGAAAGACTTTCAATAACTTGCTCTTTTGTGAGAATTTGCTTTGATACTTTCATAATGTTATAGGCATGATGGTTTCAGGGAGAAAATACAATGAAAAAAGCAAAGTCAACATTGAGATTGTCACCACAGATATAAGGGGTATTCAGGTTAACATTGTCAAAATATTTCAGCAAGTAGTCCCAATTGTCTCCATATGAATGCTGAATGCTTTGAATCAGAAAAATAGGAAAAAAGCTCTTCTCATCACTGCCTCAGCAGGAATCTTGGAGCAAGAAGGATGGAAGCTTGCCTTCTTCACTACAGTATTGCCCTGTGCCTGCTCAAGGGTTTCACTGATTTCTCGCTATTATAAAGAGGGAAAGACAGCTAACTTCACACTAAAAACAAAGCATGCAGTTATCATGTAGAATTTCCTTTCTCTGAGAAAACATTTGTCTGTCTCCTTCTGCCTATTTTGGCTCTTTGGAGGCTAGCTCCCGTCCTGCTGTATTTCAAATAAATTCTTAAGCTCAGTTAAAGGAAAGGCTGGAGATTTTTGTTTTTGCCCATCCCCTGACATTCCTTCATAACTTCTCTTCATTCCGCACTCTGATGGATTACCTCTTCTGCTTTGATCAATCACTCTATAATCAGAAACACAGCATGAAATTAGAAAGAATGCATTTCAAAAAAAACAGCAGTAAATCTATTCTCTTCAGTTTTTGTTAAATATTGCTGCTTCCGTTTCTTTTCCGACTCTTCCGTTGGCTTCTGTTTCTCTTAAAGCATTCCCAAAGACATCCTGATTGTTATGATCATTCCACAATCACATTTCCTCACTCTCTTCTCTTGGTGTGTCAGGTTCATGTCCCGTTGCAGACAGGGCCTGATGAGAAGCTTTGGCTTTGATGAGATATAACTATACGCTCTTAAATTGGGCTACTTTAGAGAAAGGGACGTCCAATGCACGCAAGGAAGTCGCACAGGAAGTACATGGCAGCAGGCAGACTTGATCACTGCCATCTGATGAGCAATGTTACTCAAAATGCTAATCAGAATAGTCACTTCTAAGGAGATTGCTGCTGGGAGGAATAATATTGTTGGGATTGACAGAGAAAGCACAGTGCCCACTCTTATATGTAATTTAAGGCTTTACTAAGACAGCAGACAGGATGGAATTTGAGAGAGAAAGAGAGAGATTCCAAATTCATGATTTAAGAAAACAAGGTTGTTAACTTGTGAATTTAGTATGGAAAAATGCACAAGCACAAATTTAAGTCCTGTGGAAATAGGAAAAGAAATAAAAATTAATAACCCCTATCAGAAGAAACAAAGAGAAAATTAAAAGTCTGTGAATATATGTTAATTGATGCACTTAATATTATCAAGCACATTATCAAGATCTCCTAAGAATACTTGATGTCTGCAAAAAAAATCATAAAAAAATCATAAAGATACTCAATAGTATTCACATGCTACAACAAAAGATGTTGTTTAGTTCTTGAGGTGTTACCTTATTCAAAAAAAAAGCTAAACTTCCCTCTTCACAAAAAATAAATGCATTCTAATGACTACACACAAGAAGACTTTATGCTCATAATCTCTATTAAAGAACCTCTGACCAAATAAGTGGAGGAATATTTTGAAACATCTTTTAAGCTATAAGCAAGGTAGAAAAGGAGAGGTTACCATGATGTTTTTATGTGTACTATATGTCACTCTTAGAACAAGATTAGCTGTAAAGGAATGGGAGACAAAGCAGTGATGAAAATGAACAGACACTCATCTCAGGGTTGAGGATCAGGTACCATGATGGTTTCACACAGAATTGTGAGTGAGAGGCAAGATGCTAAGGAACATTTGTAAGGAGCAAAATAGCAGGTGGCAAAATCAAATGAGTAAAAGTCCTGTTCCAACTGTTCCCTCCAGTGTCATTTTTAGGGTAACTCCTGAGGCCACATTATATCTTAAGAAACCAAATGCCACTCTACTACAGTACTGAAGTGTCCCAGAAAGTTGCTCTCTTACAACAATATTGTTGGGGGGGGAAAAAGTTATAACTCTTCTTTCTCAGAAGCTGAGATATTGAGGAAATTTTTGTCTCCTCCAGGATGCAGCAAAGTTACAGCTCACCAGAGATTTAAACCCTGTACTTTCAAACACTGCCCTTTCAAACCATCCTGCCACCCATTAGTGAACATTTTCAAGGGTCAAAATAAATACATATAATTCCACATTTGTTGTGCTTTTCCTCAAAACAAGCACTAACTCGCTGGTTGCAGCCCCACACCTAAATAAAGGGAGACTACACACATAGCTTAATCACCACACACCCAGTCATTCATTTTATTTCATTGCCAGATGACTTCCTTACTCTGTTCCTCCTGGGGTAAATCTGCTACAGAGGCAGCTAAAACTTAGAAATGGAGACATATACCAGTTGGTGCCACTCGGTCCTGGGGACAGGTATTGCTCCCTGGACATCTTTGATTTAACAGAATAGACTTACCCAGATCACAAACTCTACATTTATTACAACACAAAGAGGATCCAAAAGGGGAGTTTAAAGTGTTGGATGACAGATATCAATGAAATAAATGAAGCAACAGTGAGGAAAGGAGTTCCATCCTATATGCAGAGGATGTGAATAGGTGTTACTTACATAAAAAAAAAAATGCACAAAAAAGCTGACTGTGCAATGAGTAGTAGAAAAAGATCATCTGTAAAAACCCTCATTTGCATTTGAGGAAAATGCAAATGCTTAACTGCTCTAAAAATGACTGCTCTGCCACATAGGCACAGAGAGACATTCTGTAATGAGACTTTTAGCTGTGTGCAAGCCTTTCTTCCCCTTGGCCTCCAGAGGAGCCAGGGCAGTCCCGCACCCCTCTGCACTGTTAGCTCAGGCAAAACCAAACCCCTCTCTGCTTCTGCACTACTGGGACCATGCTTTAAAGGGAGGTTGAGAGTCTTTATTTGAAATATATAGTTCCTAAGACTGTGCTGACTGCCCTACTAGGCTGAACCTAGCCTTCCCACATTTCCAAGCTCCAATTCACAGCTTACCTCTTCAGACAAAAACAAAGCAGGCAAATGTATTCAGACTTCATCTAGACTTTTCAACAGAAGCAAAGAGGTATTTCAGCAGGGGAAGTATCTGGAGGCCTTTCTTTGCCTCAGTTTCTTCACCTCTTATGTATTTTTTTTTTTTAATTTGTCTTGTTCTGGTTTTGTGGGCAATTCCCTGGGGTCTATTCACCCAGGTCATGCTTCCTACCATGCCTTCTTGTGTTGGGTGGTTGGACACTCAGAATTAGCTCTGTCTTCCTTTAAGATCCCTCTTTTTGAGTCAAAGTTCACCAAATTCCACTTCCTCCTAGATTTCAATCCATTCTTTTTTGGTATGAAACTTATTAAAACACTTCATTGTCTGTAGTCAGGGGAAAAGTGACACCAGATGAAATAGCAGATGGCTGATTGCCATTCACTGTGCCATTCCATGACAGCAATTTCAGGAGTCCAGGCTGTTCCTATCAGTTTTATATGAGCATATTATACTCACAAACTCCATCACTCACCAGTTGGGGAAATTCAAAAGGAGACTACCAGAAATTTTCAGTACCTAATATCATTCTTTGTAAGATCTATCTTGCAAAGCTCATTAGGGAAAATGAAATACAGTCCTGTAATGATATGTAAGACAAACTCACTCCCTAACTCAGCATCTCTTCTAACACTGCACAATTAGTAACTTATACTGGTACATAGTTTTTTACACTACAATAGAAAGAAGAAAAAAGTAATTCTGCTACTACTGGTGGACTGGTTATACTGTCATCAATCAAAAGAGATTAAAATGGATGCACCTTCTGTGGGAAAAATACTTTATCTCCAGCACGGCTTCACATTCTAACTGGAAATGAAGTAGGTAATATACACATCACATAGGTGATACCTATACATAGGTGATAACGCAAGCACTCCTGGTATGCTGTACCTAAATCCCCCAGCACCAGGCAGGTAAGTAGACATAAGGGCAGCTGCATCTTCAACCCCAGTGAGGAAGGCACTCCATCCGTTGCCATGGTAACACTCCCACCACCTCTGCTCACTCACCCCCCCTCCACTGGTCCCCTCCCTGTTGCTGTAGTAACCACTTGATACCAGTCCTGCCTCTCCCACCCCTGCCTGCCCCCAGCTCCGACTGGACACCCACCCACTCTTCAGCCATGGGCTCAGAGCACACACTGACATCAGTACCATGCAGCTGGAAATTTAACCTGGGACATATAGGGAAAGCATCAGTTTCTCTCAGACAGAAGAGGTTGTGGAGGTTTTGTTTGTTTTGTTTGGACGGATTTATGCAGGGATATGCTATAGGGGAAAGCCATGGGGTCAATAGAACGCTTGTATGCCCCTTTCTGTGATACATGCACTCAGGCTGATCTTTGCCCAGAAATTCGTCACTGATAATTAACTTTAGAGCAATCCCATTTCCCATATTTTTTTTCCTTCTATTATCTAATTAAAGAAACAGCAATATTGACCCAGCCACGTTTCTTGAACTCAATTTTTTTGCCTTAGATGGTCTGCATTTCTTTGATTTCTGAATACTGTTCTGAAATTGATAGAGGTTTTATTATTACTTCTATTTTTTTTCTTTTTCCCAATCTCAGTTAACGAAAGATGGGAAAAAATGTTTTGCTCAGAATCTTGCAGCATTTCTTTCAGAATCCTGCTAAAAGTTCTCCAGCCTTGAACACTTTCACTGCAAAGATATAAACCGGGTAAGATTTCCAGCATTAGTTTTCTGGACTTTTCTTGAACACTTTAAACTTTCCCAGATTCTTAAATCTTCTTTCACCATAAGAATAGGACAAATCTTTCATGGTCTATCCCCCTACTGAATCTTAGCAGACAACTGGAAGTCCAGCAAAAAGACATGTGGAAGTCCAAGGGCTAACAGTGGTTTCTAGTTTTTCCTGGTATCTATACACATTCACACTGTTCTCTTCACTTGAGCATCTCCAAACTTGTAGCAGGAGAGGAAAATTCAGCTCTAATTTGACAGCAACTTATGCCAATACAGGAAAAAAGAGATCATTTTTTCATTTCAATTTTCTATTTCACTGTTGTTCTCTAAAACATATTTCGTAGTGCCCAGCTGTGAGGTGTTTCATGCAACAATTCATAATACACATTCCAATTGCCTATGAAAGGGAAAAGTTATTATGGTAGTTTCAGTACCAAAAACTAATCCATTGCAAACAACATGAAAGAAGTGGACATGCTTTTTAGTAGTAGAACCCTGTGTGAATCTTTACTTTTCAATTTCAAAGAATAACAGTAAGAATAAAAAAAAAAAGGATCCAAAGTACAAATTGTTCTAAGTAGATTCTTCTCATTCTTAAAATGTGGAATAAAAGATGACATGAGGAAGATAGTTGAAATTGTTCTGGAGGCAATAATGGAATAAAAAATTAAATAAGGAATGTGAAAATTCTGGAAAGCAGCTATTGAACAACTGAATTTTTAATTATACATTTCTTAAAAAGCAAACTCAGTCTGAGTTGATAAATACGTACATATGTCGGCTGCTGTTAGAGTGAAAAAAGCTTGAGGAGCAAGTCTAATGCAGTTTATATCTTTCCCTAAACTGTAAAGGAGAATGCTCATCACAGTTGCAAACTGGCCACCTGCTTCAACTTTGCTCCATTTGAATTTAGAACCTTCATAATTAGATGGTATTACCAGTTTGGGAGAAATAAGTGATCAAATATCAAACCAAATAATTTTCTCATCTGAACCTTCATTTGAGGGCCTTTTCATCTTGTTCTTAATACAACACCCAAGTGACATGTAGTCCACACACTGATGGATAAGGAAGGTTTATAACAAACATTAGGAAATTCATGGACAACTCAGCATAAGAGTGGTCTAAATTATATTTCCAGAAGGATAAAAGCCTCAAATCTGGGAGTTAAACAAGGTTCACTTTAGAAAAACTTATTAGAAAATTTAGTTCTATTATGTGATTAGAGTCTCTATGTCAAAATGATTTTAGTATATTGCAAGTGAGGTTCTTAATATCACCAGACATTATGGGATCTGACTTGTCTCATTATAGAAGTCTATTTTCAGTACATATAGCAAAAGCAATATCAATGTCAAGTAAATGACTCAGACCGACTTCATAATTATTGTTTTTATTTCAGTCAAAAAAGTACAGCCATTTCTGAGTATGAATTTATAATAGCAACATTATCTTATTTAATGTTGGAAAAAAGGTTCTTGCAAACTCTTGAAAGAAGTTCTTGCATTAAGAACACAAAACTTGCAAGAAGTGTAGCTTTGTTTTAGGAAACATACCTTTTTCTATACTGAAAATTTGTCCAAACTGTGACCAAAAGAAAAAGAAACAATCAAACAAACCCAAATCACAGTCTGCATATTATTGGTAGACATTTTCTAGATACTTGCAGCTAAATTTCTCAAAGAATCTGTCAAAAATAGACAATTTTCTCTGCTGAGAGTAAACAGAACTTTCTTTGTAATCATTGCTCTAAAGTGCCGAGGCTTAGCTGCAGAGCAAAGAGCAAATATCCTGTCTTTTCCAAGCTTTACATTCTCTTATTTGCATGCACTGTAGGTGGAGTACAGTTCTTTCTGATTAGACCTTAACAGAATCCAGCAAACCTTTATTGAAACACTGCCAACCAGGTTAAAGAAAATGAGAAAAAGAACTTGACCAGAATTTTGGGTTACGCAATTTCACTAAGATCACTGCGTCACAACAGGTATTTCAGAGATGTTTGCTCTTTGCTATTTGCAGTGGAATATGGCATGGAGAAATCCCTGTGACTGTGCACCCAGGTGTTCCCGAATACATGTGTACTGCTGTGTTGTTGAGATAAATCCTGAGTAAAATGAGTACACGGTTTTGACAAATGCTAGGAAAAGAAGAACACAGGTAGAATATGAAGAGATTTCTGAGAAAAATTGTAGCAATTTTGGATTTTGACAGACTCACATGTCTATCAGAAAATGTACAAGTAAATTCTTCAAGTTTTACCAAAATAGCAACAATAACTTAAGACACTTATAAAGCATGCTCGCTTTTGCAAAACCTATGGAGTCTTCACATTTGATGTACAAGTAAATTCTTCAAGTTTTACCAAAATAGCAACAATAACTTAAGACACTTATAAAGCATGCTCGCTTTTGCAAAACCTATGGAGTCTTCACATTTGATGTACAAGTAAATTCTTCAAGTTTTACCAAAATAGCAACAATAACTTAAGACACTTATAAAGCATGCTCGCTTTTGCAAAACCTATGGAGTCTTCACATTTGATAAAAGTTGACTCAGTGGTTTCATTATTAATAAGTCCCCCATATTCACTCAGATTTTCTTCCTCTTTTTTTGTCCTCCCATCATAAACTAAACATTTTTTTTTTCTAACTGATATTCATAAAATACAATGGACAGAATTTAAGATACCCATTTAGAATTTTCACAACATGCTCAATTTAGAAATCTGAGTTCCATTCTGAATCTAATGTGGTCAGTTCTTTTATTAGGTTATTTCTCCATTATATAAATTTGCTGGATATGTCAATGCTCTGTCTCTGCAGGAATACGTAATATATTTTCTAAAGCCATTTAAAATTTGTAATCCTCAGGTTCTCAAATATTGGTGCTACTGTGTTTTTTGCTTTTGCACTTTTTATTTCTGTCTAATTTTAAACATTCTTCAGATCACTGTAACCTAAACAGGAAAAAGTAAAATTGCAAAATTTGTCTCAAGACTGCACTCCAGGCTTGGCTCTCAGTAGAGATCTTTCTTTTGATTTTATCAGTTGAAGATAAAACAGTTAGTATGTCATTTTACACGGTCATAGAATCTGAATTTGCGCATTCAAGGGTTGCACTTCTGTGCTAGAATTAAGCTCTGGTTGAAGCAAAAGATAAAGTGTTTTTTTAGAGGTCTGTCTGTGCAGAAGATCTGCGCAGCATCAAACCCCACTGAATTCAGCAGGAACACAGTGCCTTTAGATGCTTGCAAAGTCTGCAAAAACTCAGATCTTGAGCTGTTTATGAAATAATGCAGAGATTGCCAGTCCAAGAGTAAGATGCTTGCAGAACAGTAGGACCCACCAGTGCTGAGAGAGCTGGCAGATGTGATTTTATGTCCACTCTGGGTAATTGTTGATCGATCATGGTGACTGGGAGAAGTGCCCTAAGACTGGAGAAAAGCAAATTCACTTCTATCACCTAGATGAGAAAGAAGGAGGAAGAAGGGAACTACAGGCTGGTTGACCTCACCTCTATCCCTTTTAATGGAGCAGCTAGTCCTGGAAACAACTTCCAGGCATAGGAATGACAGGAAAGTCACCATGAGTAGTCAGCACGGATTCACCAAGGGGAAGTAATTCTTGTCCAAATGGATAAGCTCCGATGGTGCCGTGACTGGTCTGATAGGTGAGGGGAGATCATCGTCTACCTGGATTTCCTTTGGCAAGTAAGGCCTTTGACGTTGTCTCACCAAAGGTCTTCATAGATAAGCTGATGACTTTTGGACTGGATGAGCAGGTGGCTTGAAAACTGGCTCAATTTTTGGGCCCATAGGGTGATGGGAATCAGTGGCACAAAGTTGCCTCTTAACAAGGACCAAGAATTTACAATAACGTACCTACACCTTCCTTTGCCCTTTTTTCCCGCCTTTTCTGTCATTTCATGTCAGGTAAGATTTGTATTTTTATCCATTGCAACAACAGTGTATCTTCCAAACAGAGCTGTTACTACATTTCTTATTGTCTAAATGTTAAAGAGCACACCAGAGTGTTGCATTTCTCTATGTCTGTGGGAAGCAGAGGCAGAATTGCATTTCATTTGGTTAAACAGTGACCACAATATGAACAACTCTGCCAATGTGTCATGCTAATTGCTTCCCTCTCTCTCAAATGCTATCAGAAAAAAGGGGTTTGTCCTCTTTGAAATATTTAATTTCATGAAGATCAATTATAAGCAGTAATATCTATTTGAACCCCTTAGTTGTAGTATGACTCCGAAAAACAAGCAAACAAACCAACCCCTCATAAAACCCTAACAACCCCAAACAATACATCTCAGTTGTAACATCATCCTGCATATGAATATGTGTGACCCTTGTCAACTTAGTGAAATATTTAATGTGTCAGAATACTGTATTTTTTCCTCTACTTGTTGCCAAAAAATATTTAAAATGTCAGTTCTCCTGAGATGGCAGCCTGATATAAAATGAGAGACAGCATAACTGTCCTGACTTTTTACATGTACCATAAGTATTTTGATGCACAGTACAATAATTCTGAAGTACTACATAATTATTTCTGACATTGAAATCTTCATATCAGTCAGTATACCCAGAAAAAAACCCCACTCTAGTAGGTATTAAATGTCTATTTAAATTACAAAATACATAACTTAGAATCAAACATGACTATTTTTTTGCCATGAGTAAAATTTTCCACATCCTTAAGGCAGTGCCTACATCTGTATTTGCAAAAGCAGTGTTACCTCACAAAAGGTTCCTGTTTGATATACTTTCCTGATGTCCCTTGTGAAGTTTACCCCAACCATTCACTTCTGTGCCACAAATTAGAACTGCTTTGTTGCTGAAGCACCAGCTGGGACAATAATTTTGTTATCAGACCAATCAATCAATTATACAAAAGGTCTGCTTATCCTGTAAAACGCAGTCTCTAGAAGGCCTTTCCAAATTATGAGTTATGGGTCCTCTGTGGATTAAAAGAAAGGCAGAGATTTTACAACAGACCCCTCTAGAATGATTTGGGAAAACACTATAACAAACTCCCTTCAAACTATATTTTACACAATGGATGTGAGCAACCCAGTGAAAATTACTTCTCCTCTTTCAGTTAGGAGCTTTGAAATATTACCATGCACATGATTACTTTTTCAACAGCAGTGCAATGCTTCTAAATTCTGTGGCTGAAGAGCACCTTGCTGCAGAGTGCCTAAGCATCTGTTGCCAACAGTGCATGGCAGATGAAAGCTGAGAAAAAGATAATTATAAGATGACAATGTTATATAATTTGTTTGTTTGTTTGTTTTTGTGTGGTTTTTGTTTTGTTTGGTTTTGGTTTGGTTTGGTTTGGTTTTTTTTGTCTAACAGATGAACAAAAATACCATCCAGAAGCACTGGTGTAAAAATATTTTTGTGACCAAAACCCAAATATCTTTTTTCATATGAAATAATATCTTTGCCAATAGCATCACAAGCTTTTTTCATATATTGGCAACCAAGGTCTCCTTGTTCTTTTTTTCCCCACTGTATCAGCAAGACACAAATTCTTGTTCAAATATGACACAGATCAATCATATCAGAGTATCATCAGTTAAAAATGTACAGTCTTAGGTTGCCATCAAGTTACACAAATTTGCCTTTTCTCCAAAGTTCTACCAGAAGAATTTTTTTCAATTAAAAAAAAATCTAAAAAAACCCCAAAAAAATTTTCCAGATTTTGACTCAACAAGGAAGCACTACTTGAGTAAAACCTCTTAAAACACATCTCCTGCCCAGAGTGTTCGAATCCTCATAGAATTCTTATATATAGCTTCGTCCATAAAAATGGAGAAATTCTGCTGATATGATAGGAATAGAAAAATTACTGAAGCTACTCATACCATAGAGCTTATTGATATCTTTTATTGGTAGAAATAGAATGAAAGTTGTGGGAAGAGATGTTGAACTACATACTATCACACTGAAACATACTTTCACTTCTATATAAAGGATGTATGTCATGGTGCTTCTTTGGAGTCTTTATTCCATTTGGAACACAGACATGAAGAGAACTCTAGAAAGTATCCTAGCATTTTACTATTTTGGTTATAGTTCTCAGCTGAACTAACAAATAGCAGAGAACTCTATGCATTTTAAAGGTGGTAAGTGTATTACATGAAATAAGCCAGATAACAAAACACAGAGCGTTGTTAGGAAGAGCCACACCAAGGAAAATAAAAGTGAATCATAAGCCAGCACCTCCCCTGCTCACCAAGGCATGGCAGTACTGTGGGAAAAGCGGGGGAATCAATCAAGTGCTGAAACAGCCCAGAGGCCTGATTAAGTCCTGCTCCATGGGGTAGATGTCCATGGCTCTCATTTATGACTGGAAACAGCTGAATTCACAGTAGGAGCATTTAATGCAGGAGAAACCCCATGTAAGCTTCCGTGGCTGCAGTACAACAGGAGGGAGAAAAGTACTTGAAGAAGATTGTACTTGTATTACATGGACTGTCAGTTACAGAAGAACAGAATGGTTCTCACGGAAAATCTGTGACTGCAAACCTGTGACACTACCCTGCTGTAAGTCCTTCTAAACAAAAAAAGCATCAGCCAGTGAGGTCGGTTGTATATTAGTGTGCAATCCAACAGTTTTCCAGGAACACAGTGGTTACCAAGGAGGAAAAATCTTACGTTAAAGCTTCCACTGGAGTATAATACCAAGTTTTCACTGTATTTGATGGAGATGCAGTAATAGGCAACCATACAGGTCTGAGTAGCTCAGGCTTCGTGCCCCAGTGAAGACTGACAACATCTCCTCAAAAGCAATAAAAGTGCTCCTTGTAAAATTGCTTCATTAAATTTCTTTCTCATTACTGATCTCTAATTAGCTTAAGGATTCATCAGATTCTGAGTTATGATGCAAACAATACATTTTTAAGGACAAGTCATCACTTCATGGGGCTTGTTATCAAAATAGGACTCATCTCCGTGGGATAGTTCCATCAAGACTTACATCTCGGAACTGTTTATTTCTGTGAAGGAAGTACACTGAACTACAAATTTAGATCGGGGTGGCCTTAGCAGTTTAATTCAGAGCTATATTTCATATGTGTGTCTGTCAGTGCCTCTACTGTCAAATATCCTTGCACAGTTAGCCAGAGTTGGTCAAAAATCACAGAATATGCCAAGCTAAAAGTGACCCACAAGGATCAAGTCCAACTCCTGGCCCTGCACAGGACCATCCCCAGAATTCACATCATGTGCCTGAGAGTATTGTACAAATGCCTCTTGAACTCTGCCAGGCTTGGTGCTGTCACAATTTCCCTGGGAACCTCTTCCAGTGCCCAACTACCCTCTGGGGGAAGAACCTCTTTCTAATATTTAACGTAAACCTCCCCTGGCACAACTTTAGGCCATTCCTTTGAGTCCTGTCACTGGTCACCACAGAGAAGAGATCAGCATCTGCCCCTCCTCTTCTCCTCACAAGGAAGTTGTAACTGCAATGAAGAATCCCCTCAGTCTCCTCTTCTCCAGGCTGAACAGACCAAGTTACCTCAGCCGCTCCTCATACAGTTTCCCCTCAAGGCCCTCCACTGTGTTCATTGACCTCCTTTGCATGGTCTTTAACTTCTTTCTTATATTGAGGTGCCCAAAACTACACACAATATTTAAGGTAAGGCTGCCCCAGTGCAGAACAGAGTGGGGCAATTCCCTCCCTTGACTGGCTGGTGATGCTTTTCCTGATGTCCCCCAGGACACGGTTGTCCCTCCTGTCTGCCAGGGCACTGCTGACTCAGATTCAACTTGCCGTTGACCAGGACCCCCAGGTCCCTTCCCATGGCACTGCTTTCCAGCATCTCATTCCCCAATCTGTACGGACATCCAGGGTTGCCTCATTCCAGGTGCAGAATCTGGCACTTTCCCTTATTGAACTTCATATGGTTGGTGATTGCCCAGCTCTCTAATTCCTCGAGGTGTCTCTGCAAGGCCTCTCTGCCTTCAAGGGAGTCAACAGCTCCTCCTAGTTTTGTGTCATCTGCAAACTTGTTTAATATCCCTTCCAGTCCTGTGTCCCAGTTGTTTATAAAGATGTTAAAGAGCACAGAGCCTAAGATGGAGTCCTGTGGAACCCCACTAGTGACAGGTCACCACTCTGATGTCACCTCATTCACTGTTAACCTCTGAGCTCAACCAATTGCTCACCCACCACATGATGTGTGTATCCAGCTGTGTGCTGGACATTTTGTCCAGAAGGATCTTGTGAGAGAGAGTATCAAAACTTTACTAAAATCCAAAAATCCCTTGATCAACTAGGTGAGTTACCTTTCTATAAAAGGAAATCAGGTTGGATAAGCAGGAATTTCTCCATATGAAGCTGTGCTGGCTGTGACCAATGGCTGGGTTGTCTTTCAGGTGTTTTTCAATACTTCCCAGAATAATCTTTTACAGGCACTGAAGTGAGACTAACAGGCCTGTAATCTCTGGGGTCCTCTTTCTTGCCCTTCTTGAAAATTGGGACAACCTTCACCAGCTTCCAGTCAGCTGGGACCCCTCTGGATTTCCAAGGCCACTCAAAAGTCACCGAGAGAGGTTTTGTGATGACAGGAGGGAACTTTGAGGATTCTTGGATGAGTTCCATCAGGCCCCATAGATTTCTAAATGTTATCCATGTATTTTAAAGCTCTAAGGTATTAAATTCTATATTCATCATGAATCAGTAAGAAAAAAAATACCATGATTGTTCACAAAGAAAAATATTTAAAAATATTTTTTTCTACACTCTAGAAATGGTTTGTCCTTAAAAATCTTATTTTGATATATTAAAAAGCTGTCAAGGACATTGAAAACATTGGTGATATTTTGCCAAAACTCCTTTAAAAAAAAAGTTGTATTTCCTCATAAGGTCTTGATTTAGTTGAACCATCATTTTCCAATAGAAAACATTTCTATCAGATATTTTTTTCCCTGCCTTAGGAAGGAATATCATTAATTTATTTGTTTGTAAATGAAAAACTTACACGGTCACTTGTAGCAAAAGTGGGAACCAGGTCAGATTGACATTTTCCATATAGCAGAACAAAATATCACCCATTTATCCACACCACCTATTGCAATCACTGTGCCAAACTGTACAAAAGTTGGCTGTACAAATGACACCACTACTTTAGAGAAGACATCACCTCCATGCCATCCAGCCACAGTCTGGCAGAGAAAGCATAACTCTAAATAATCAGTTTGCTACTTCTGTAGCAAAATGTGGCCCGAAAACTTGGCCACACTGGGGAAATTATTTGCCTTTATTCTCACCACTCTAACAGTAGAGGGGCATTTTGGGGCACTAAATTAAGCTAAGTAAGCACAAGTCTGTACCTTCTAGTTGTACACTATTGTAGTGCCATGTGCTGTGTTATCATCTTCTGAAAAAAAGTTAAAGTTACATGGAAAGATAACCAAACATATAACATTGGTCTTTAGGCTATAAAGCATCATAACATGCTGCAAAATGTAAATATTAGTAAACAAGTAGTAACAAGCAGTTGAATATCATTTCTACTAGATTAAACAATACTGTTAATTTATTAAACTACTGAAAAGATCTGGGCTTGGTCCCCTTTAATCATCTTCTCACACTTTACCTTCTCAGATTGGGTGCTTCTCATGCCAGGTCAGATATTTGTTTAACTGCAGAGCAAGCCAAATAAACTTTTTAACAAGGCAGAATATTATTTTCTGCTATACTGGTAATTGAACAGAGGGGATCCAGTTAGTTCATATTACTGAAGTAAGAAGCAATTGCTGCCTCTGCAAGGCAATGTGCCTGCAAAAAGAAGGAATGCAGATTTCATTCACCCTAGGCCACCACACATCCATTGCCTGTCTCAGACATGATGCATGGATTATGCTGGGTCTGAACAGAGCAGCTAGAGGGAAAACAAAGCAGCAGGGCCAGATTCAGCCCAGGTGGCTGAACTGGATGCCTCTGCACCTTCATTGCTTCACCTTCTGCAAAGAAGGTGTTCTAAAGACAGTTCAGGAAGGTCTGTACTCACATATTCTCTGGATAGAAATTCACCTCTCTGTATCTATATACATATGCACTGCTCTATCTTCTTCTTTAAAGTAGTATGCATGTTTATTCATCCAATGGTACCTCTCACAGTGGGTATCTGGAGTTCTAAGACAAATTAACATGATGTTCACTTTATATGTCTCACTAATTTTAGTTGTCATTTACTTACAGTGGTGTCTGCAAGGTGCTCAGTTATTAAAATTCAAATCAGATCGTACGACTGGTGCTTTAAAGAATATCATGCAGACCTACCAGTTACACAAAGCAGCAATACAAAGCTCCATTTATTGCCTATAGGCAGAAATGCAATAGGAATGAAAAAACTAACCATTTAAAAATAATAAAGGCTATACTTTTCTTATCCTCTCTGAACAAACTTGAATGGGCTGTGGCTTATGACCAATTTAGAATAACTTATCATCCAGATAGTCTGCACTGGAACAATAAAAATCCTATTTGTTTAGATTTATTTCAACAGTAAGATAATCACAGACTAATCACATATGTATCTTTTCCCCTACAGTATAATATATGTTTTCATTTAGGCAAAATTATATGAATTTTAAATTCACTGGCCTTAGTAGAAGAGAAAGGTAAAACCAATTATTTTAATGAATAAAAAAGCCTGCGGGCCATTGATAATTCAGAACTCTAACAGAGAAAAGGGAATAACATTATAGCATGGATTACAACATTCACAAGAAGAACACAGTCTGGTTTATTTTTATCCTGCTGACTTATCTCTTATTTGAAGATAGGCCAATATCATGCTAGGCACCACTGAAGGCTTTAAAGTTCAGCATTTGTAAAAAGGATAAGTAAGTTGGCAAAAATTGATAGAAACAACCTGAGTAGACCACTTCAAATGGTCTTAGCTGTCTTCAGAGTAAATATTACTTCGTAAATTAAGAAGTCTGAATGCAAGTGGTTACATATCATGCTAATCTATAGGATTAAGAGTACTGATTTTATGGGTATTTTCTTCAATATCAGACTTTCTTAGGTTACTTTTCAAATATCTAAGTAGCTTTCTCAAATGAAAATTTAGTACATTCAGCCCTTGTGAATGGCAACAGGCTGGCACTGCTGACTGACAGCAGGAAGGAAGGGCAACCCTGGGAACTGGCACTTGGCAAAACACAGGGAAGCCTCATTCTGCAGGGAAGCCTCTTACAGCAGCTTCACTGGAAGTAAAAAAATGCTTTCAAAACAGCACAGGCAAGGCACTCATCGGAGTGATTAATTTTTTTTAGAGTTTTCACTCAGAAGTTACATTCCTCAATATAGTCCTGGAAGACCATCTGAAGCACTGCTGGAGAGCAGGGATGGACAGCTTTACTAAGGCCCTGGCTTTCCCCAGGCACAGCTGCCAGTAGCTTCTCAGAGCGTACTGCCTCCAGGAGCAGATCTGAACATGGAGCAGGGGAGCCCAGAGAGGAAACATCACTCCTGGCTTCTCAATGGGACTGCACAAGCACCTGCAGGCTCCAACCGCAGAGGACAATGGCACACTTGGAACTGGACCTTTCAGAACTGGTTGTACCTTAAAGTCTCTTTGCCCTGAAGAGCTGGCAGCATGTCAGAAATTTTGAGTAGAGGGCATATTTTACCTTGGATGCTTTCACAACTCAAACACTTCTCTCTGATTTTCCAGGAACACAATTCGATGATCATTTCTCCCCCTCAGCTCTCATGGGTGACCTGTATTAGTCATAATTACTTCTTTATTTGCATGTTTGCAAAACAAATAACAGGAACCACGAAGAATAATTAAACCAGATATGCAAATGGACTTTAAAATAGATACACATAAAATACAACTATATCAGTCTTTTTAATTAAACTTTGTGCAAAAGTAGCAATGTATTTCTCTAACAGTATCTTGCAGCTCTGAGTGCAAAATCAGTTAAGTAAATAAGCATGCCGTTGGAATGGCTGCATCATGACAAACAGGTTCATCTCTAAAATCACAAGAAGAAGCTGATAATTTTTTTTACCGCTACTATTGGTCAGTAACTGAAGGATAATCAGCTGTGACTGGCTGAGGAACCTGCCTACACGAATTTAGAAATTCTGGTTAATTATGTAAAATCACTCAATATTTAATGCCTCAGTGTGTAATGAATCAGCCATGAACTACTTAAGTCCTTTGTAAATTATGGTCCACTCTGTCTGGAAGATGAACCCACAGATAATGAAAGACAGAAGTTAACTGAAATATTTAGGGTTTGGATGAACTCTACAGTCAGACCAAGGGAAAACAAAACAAAACAAACAAACAAACAAAACAAAACAAAACAACAACAACAACAAAAACCCAAAACAAAACAAAACAAAACAAAAACACCAAAAAAAACCCCAAACCACTTTGGTCCTTATTTGGAGACAGGAGTGGTAGATGCTTGAAAAATCCCGAAGAGGAAAGCTGGGAGGACATTACAGACCAGGGACTGACAGAAACAAAAGGAATTTCAGGGCAAAAGAGTAAGAAAAGGGATGTGCTTTCACTGGTGGTTTGGCTGAGGGAGCAGCTGAGGAAAGAGAAACCAACTGCAGAGAGGAGGAAGAGAGGGGTGATGACCAGCAAGATCTGCCAGCCGAAGAAAGGGATGTTGCAAGGGGAGGACAGAGGGCTGTGGGTTTGTACCTCTAGCTATGAAGGTGGGTTTTGGGCTCAGAAGGGAGCTGTGCCACAACATGTCCACTGTGGAGTCAGGTTCAACTCTCAAGTGTCTGTGCTGAGAAGACTGCCACAGACCCCAAGAAAACCCAGAGCTCAGTTGTACCTAAATCAGGGAAAAAATACAGAATGGGTAGATGTAGCACCTGTGGGCTCAAACACAAAAGCATCACAGATCTCAGGTAGGATATGAGGCTGGGGAGGATGGCATTTGCCATGTCTCACTTCATCAGCAGGAGCAAACATTCAGTTACTAAATTAGAAGAATTTAATGTTCCATGCAATTTAAATTCCTGTTCCTCAAGATCATTAATTGTTTTCTAGAGGACAGAAAACTTACCAAGCTCCATTTCTACACTGTGCTATCAAACTATTTTTGAGTGCATAATGATGGTTTTGAGGATACTATCACTATAGAAACTAGTTCTAAAGGAAGTTCTTCTGCTCTATTTTACCATTAGAGAAAGCAAAGAAAATGCTCTTTATTAGGTGGCAGCAATGGATGTATTTATATTTAAGTATTTTCCTCCTGCTCCTCTTTAACCACTTTTGTATTTGACAATACTACCTTCAGAAAACGCTTCCATTACCTTCATTTAAGAATGATGTTTTCCCTTTTCCGCCTGTAGATTGTTCTGCTTGTATGCTTGTGTGTGACCATGCTTGTGTGTGTCATAAGTAACAGACACCACAAACAAAAACCATCACAAAATCCTTTTAGATTGAGGCTGATATTGTCTAAACATGTTTTTAAATAACATGCACTTTTGGACCCGGGAATTCCCAAGATAATGCTCTTTCCACAAAGCTCAAGTTTGTCTTCATGCATAATATACAATGCAGTCAAGATGAGTAATAGCTTAGGAGGAGAATAAAACTGAGGAAATCACATCTAAAATTATGATAGTACTATGCATAGTATAGTAACACCTAGATGCTCCAAGCCCCTTTCCCACCACCCCTAATTGCACTAGAGTCTATACATATACATTGTAAATATATTTCTGGCTTCTAAAAAAAAAAATTATTTCGGTATACAAGGACTTCATAACAATCTCACAGTTCGGGTACCCCATACTACTTATAGTGTGAGCACAGACACCATTTCCCCTTCCTACCTCTCTCATGAGGAAAGCCTGTCTGTTTTGTGAAGGCGTCTTAAATCATTTACACACAGATTGGAGCACCCTGTTGGCCACTCCTGATGCAGCAGTTCTCTCAAATGTGACATGGCAAATGGTCTGAAGGCAAGTGTGAGAGCAGGCAGAGGTGGCAGGAGAGTCTGCACTACAGCTGGTGAGACTCGAGTGGTCAGCCCCCCGGGAAGGCTGACTGTCACAGCCAAAAGCAACACACCAATACTTCTTCAATTGCCCCCAGGCTCTGCCTGCCCAAGCGAGTGCTACTGACTTGTTTTGCAGCAAAGCCAAGCAGACCTTGACCTTAACCCACAGATGTTCTGCACTTAGCATCTGAGAGCCACAGATCACATGATCACAGCCCAGCTGAGGGAGTCGAAGTTCTAACCTAGGCATTAACTTTGACATGGGAGCAACTGGGGGGAAAATCTCTGGATCAAACATACTCAAAAAGTAGCTGTTGTTCCACGAGCTCCTCCCAGCCCATTGCATAACAGAGGAGGTTCAAGGGAAGGCCAAGAAGTTCAATAAATGTAGAGCCACTCTAGCACTATACTGACATAAAGCAACATCTACGGCAGTTGAAGGAGCTGATGAGCACCTCCTTCCACAGAGAGTCCTGGGTAATATCAAGACAGTTGAGAACTGATCTGTTTAATGCCACAAACTGAAGTACTCAATTTGACTCCAGTTTCCAAAATGTTTAGGTCAATAAAAGTCCCTCAATCTTCTTTAAGTATTTCTGAGGGCAGTGACAGCATTTGCAACTCAGTTATGCTTATTGCTTTCTGTTATTTTACAGGCTTCCGTTCCTTTACATTGAATTTTCATGTTCACAGAGGATTAACACAACACAAGGAAATAGTGCAGACCACTTGCTCTCAAAGTAAGTTGCTGCTTCCAGATACATCTGCATCGAGTGAAGCACTCAGAGTTGACTTGACCAGGAGGAAAGGAGATTTTATGTTGTGAAATCATGCAGTAGTATCATTTTACATAATACAGAAAACTGCACTGCACTAGTGCATATATAAAAGAGTGTCAAAAGCATCTACAGTCCCTTATGGGAGATCTGAACACATTCATACAAGAAATTAAATGGCTTACTGAAATTCAATAGAAATTTGTGCTTTATTCACTACTAATATCCTGTCAATAACATATCTAGACCAAAAAAAATGCCATCCTGAGAACTACAGAGACTTTGTTGATCCAGGAGAAAATAAGTGATTAAACACACCAATTTGGTCTTAATGGATTTTTAAAAAAATGTTTTGGAATATTTTTAATAATGTTTTGAACCTGAAAGTAGTGATGCTTCAGTAAAGAATTTGTTAAAGGAAATTTAATCTACAATGTCACAGGCAATTCTCCAAGCTCCCTATATGACCTTCTATTGCTCCACTGAACCTAAATGACTTGGTATGGAATTCACACAGGTAGAAAAGGAAGGCAAAGTTAGGCTAAGTTGATAAAATTATGCATAATCGTTCTACTGGTATAAATTATTTCAGAAGGCACAAGACACCAAGATACTAGCTATGCAGTCTGTACAGCTGGCCAGAGTTGAAAGAATTATTGTTCTGACTCCAGAATAAAAATTATGATTATAGGATGCTGAATATGGAGCCTTTTACTACTCGTAGAACACACCAGACTACTAAAAGCTGAATGTGCATGGCATGAATGAAGTATTCTATGCTGTAAAATGATAACAAACAAAAGTCATAAATTAATGGGAACTGGACTCCTGCAGATAATGGACTACAATCTGGAATTTCCTACTTGTGTGCACCACAATGCCTACAGATGATTTGTTCTTGCACAAATGAATATATGTTAACAAGCATTATACAGCTACCCAAGCCAATGACATTTTATCATGATTAGCACTTGTACCAAATAAAAAAGTCCCCACTAGCATAATCCAAATGTTGCCCTTTTAAACAAAAGCTGAGGAAGTCTGCAGGAAAACTGTATTTGTTCCTAAGCAGTGCTATTTTCAATTACCTGTTTGTGCACACTAACATTTTCTTTTAGAAATTTGTTTTAATAGAGCCCAAAGTAGCAATTTAAAACTGTAATGCACAAATCTAAATAGAGCTGAAAATACCCCTAGGCATTCACTGAGGAGGAGGCTTTTCACAATCAAATGATACGCCTTTGGCAACCAGAACATCAACACGTTGAACTCAGTGAAAGAGGACAATAGCAAATGATGGGCAAACGATGGCAGAGCTCCCTCCAGCTGAAATTGTATTTGACTGAGGAGCGATGGTGTGATGTAGCTGGAAATACACTTCCATCATAATCAAGGGTCGTAACAGGCAATCACATCAAGCCAGGTTGCGTCCCTTGGAAGGGGCAATTACTGGAATACCTGGAAGTGAAAGCAGTGTGGTGTTCAGTGAAAGACTGAATGGAGAAAACACGCATACTGGGTTCAGAGCAGAAAAGAAGTGCTATTTTGTTCAACAGCAAGAATCTAATGCTGGTCCTTCTAAAGTTCAGAAACTCAAAACATTTACTGTCTCTCAGATTTTGCCTTGTAAAATTTATTAAGAATCTGTCTTTGTGAATGGGCTAAACATCAAAATAAAGGAGGATGATGAATCAGTTAACTGCACCCAATCTTCTAACCATTCCAAGACTGATAATTTTTAAGAAATATTCTGAAACAGAAATTACTATTCAGGATGCAAGTGTTTACATTTACCCTCTTCTTTCAAATATGGGTTTTTACTACCAATTTTGTACTCTTTAATAAAGTCTAGAGGTTCAGAAGCTTACTGTCGTTTCAGGCTATGTGTTATTTTTTTCTTTCCTCAGTCATAGAATCATAGAATATGCTCAGTTGGAAGGGACTCATAAGGATCATTGAGTCCAACTCCTGGCCCTGGGCAGGACACCCCAAGATTCACACCATGTTCCTGAGAGCATTGTCCAAATGTTTCTTGAACTCTGTCAGGTTTGGTGCTGTGACCACTTCTCTGGGGAGCCTGTTCCAGTGCCCAACCACCCTGTGGGTGAAGAACCTTGTTCCTAATATATGACCTAAACCTCCCCTGACACAACTACAGGTCATTCCCTCAAGCTCCTGTCACTGGTTACCACAGACATGAGATCAGTTCCCGCCCCTTCACTTCCCCTCATAAGGAAGTTGTAGACTGTGATGAGGTCTCCCTCCGCTCATTAAGATTAGACAACACACGAAAAACATGAGGAAGGCTTCTTTTTGTCCAGAGGCATGCTGAAAAGAAAATGGTCTCATAGAAATCCAGTAGAAATCTTTCCATTTTTATTTTTATTGATGGAAATATGTTCTTTAGGCAAAGTGAATTGTTCTGATTCTTCAGTGATTGGCAGAATCTAGAGAAAATGGAACCAGATTCTTCTTAGGGGACTACAGTGTGAGGGAAAGAATAAACAGGTACAAATTGCAGCGAGGAAGTTTCTCGTTAGATGTTGTAAAAAACAAGAGTGTCAAGCACTGGAATAGTCTGAAAAGAGAGGTATTATGATCTAGTTATTAAGATTATTTGAAACGTCTCTGCTTGAATTACTGCACAAATGAGACCATATGCCAAAGTTAATACTATGGATTTTATTTAACAATAAATGTGAGGCAGAGAGAGAGATACAGAAAGAAATAGGAGAAAGGAGGGGGCGGGGAATCATAGAATCGTAGAATCAACCGGGTTAGAAAAGACCTCCAAGATCATCAAATCCAACCCTTGATCCAGAACCGCCTTGGTTACTACACCATGGCACTAAGTTCCACATCCAGTCTCATCTTAAAAACCTCCAAGGATGGAGAATCCACCACTTCCCTGGGCAGCCCATTCTAGTGCCTCATTACTCTCTCTGTAAAGAATTTCTTTCTAATATCTAACTTGAACTTCTCCCAGCAGAGCTTAAGACCACACCCTCTTGTCCTATCCTGGTTGCTTGGAAGAAGAGACCAACCCCCACTGGCTACAACCTCCTCTCAAGTAGTTGTAGAGAGCGATGAGGTCTCCCCTGAGCCTTCTCTTCTCCAGGCTAAACAACCCCAGCTCCCTCAGCCTCTCCTCATAGGACTTGTGTTCGAGTCCCTTCACCAGCCTGGTTGCTCTTCTCTGGACCTGCTCCAGCACCTCAATATCCTTCCTGAACTGAGGGGCCCAGAACTGGACACAGCACTCCAGGTGTGGCCTCACCAGTGCTGAGTACAGAGGCAGAATCACCTCCCTGTTCCTGCTGGCCACACTGTTCCTGATCCAGGCCAGGATGCCATTGGCCTTCTTGGCCACCTGGGCGCACTGCTGGCTCACGTTCAGCTTCCTGTCAAGAAAAAGTGTGACAGGGAGAGATTAAATGGAAAGTGTATCACTACTCCTTGGGACCTGATGGCATCCTGTGGGTTTTCTTCTGGTCTTCTCAGTGGTGAGGGTCCCACAAAACATAGAGTCAAATGGATTAATACACGTTCAGGAGATGCCCAGGCCTGACCCCTAAGGGAGCAGTTTTGCAGTCTCTTGCAACAGGCTCTTGATTTGTCCAATCACTTGGATCACACGCAGTCCTCTGGTGGTGGAAGGCTCAGAAATGTGTGTGTGTGGGGGTGCCTTGGGGGTCTTTGATGATTTATGATCCTTAGTTTCATCCCATGTGAAAGTCGCACATGTATGTGGTCTTTCTGGGGGGTAGAGCGGATGGGGAGGAGGGAAATATTACTCTTTCTTTTTTGTCTGAGGAGATTCCACCATCACGCCCCCACTGAGCTCAGCTAGGGTGTTCTGCTTCCCTGAGCCTTGTTTACATTTCAGTCTATCAGAAGAAGTTATTGGAGATATTAAAAATTTTAGTGGACAACAGATTGAGCAACCTGATGCAAGTTGCCCATGCTTTTAATGGTAGGTTGGACCAGATGATCTCCGGAGGCCCCTTCCAGTCCATATAAAAATTATACATTATGAGGTTATCAGATACAAGCTAGACACAACTATGACTGAAGCTGGCTTCAGAACGAAGGAATGAAACATGTTTTCTTTAAAGCAAACAGCAGCAACATTTCTACATAGCTCAAAATTTCTTTTCTAATTTCCTTTGACACCAAATTCTGAATAAATTTACCATTTGTGACTACAACGAAAACATGTAACTCCACAGAATATTGTTCCTTCAAAATGTATTTCATTATTTATGCTCTTTTGATTCTTATTCCTTTAAAACAACAATTAATTTTATTTATAAGGTACAGTTTTTTCAAAGTATCCAGTGAGATTCAAAGAAGCCAGAACTACCTCCATGTTGTGGTTTTGATGAGAAATGCCTCAAAAAAGATGAAGATTAACTTCATTTATAGTGTCTCTGTTTTAGATTCAGAGGTCTTTTTTTAATAATTCTGGCTAAGCAAAGTATGAAACAACATAATTATCCTTCCTCCTACAGTTCAGTATTCCTTGCCTGTGCTATTAAATGTCTTATTTGGAGTACTAGTTGTAGAAATATCTATTCTGGTAATTAATGAGTCGTATAAATTCACTATTTCGTGTAAAGATCACAAGTCATAAAATGCAAGCATCCAATATAAGATTTGACTGGCCTTCAGTCCCTAGCTACACATTTTCTCCAAGAAAGAATATTCAGGATAATGCAATGTGAATGAGTCACCATGATTTTGGGATTCAAATCACCAGGTCTGAAAGAAAGTGTTGTATCTTGAATCCTCCAATTAATACAGTCATAAGACAATACTGCCCATTAGGAAGCTGATCATACCTTCTGATTCTGGGAAAACTGGGGACCAGCAGATAAAAGAAGGGCTAAAATGTGAAGCGCCTCAGTGAAGAAAAGATCCTGATGACAAGAAGATCCTGAAGAACAGGGATGTTCATGGAAACAAATGCCACAGATCCCCAGGGACCTGGCCACCAGCATCTTAGACAGGTCACTAACTGCTGGGCAGCTGCACAGCAGGAACTGACACAACATTCTGTCCCACCTTCCCAGAGCAGCAGCCATCTCCCGCTGCAGTGGGAAGCTGAGACTTGTGAAATACAGAGCTGGAGGAAGTGCAAGTGATTGCACAAGACAAACAAATGTAATCTTGCTGGTTTTTAAATAATTCCCAGTATCCACATCCTCTATGGGTTGTTTTGCACTCTGCCTCACCCATGGCAGAGACAAATAATAATAATGGATATAGGCAAGCAGCAACACTGTCTACCAGATGGAAGATCTCAACCTTGTCCACCGACATCTTGTTCTTCACTTCATGATACCCCTCAGGTTATGTGTCTATGCAGCATGAAGTGACACAATACTCTGTAGTGCACATGACAGCACTGTGTGCAAAGTAATGTGCAAGGCAATTCACCACTTTCCCCAGCGGATCTGCACTCAACAATGAGGATGTTTCCATTTATGCAAGTAAAAGTCACAACCAGAGGTAATTGGCTGCACTCCTTTTCTGAGATACACCACTTGTATCAATTTAAGTGAATAGTTTTCTTACAAAAGGAGAGCAATTGTTCAGCAGTGGCACTGCTTTAAGACATGCAGAAGAACAGCAACACTAAGGAAGAGTCAGTTGGAAAAACAAAGAATATAGGGGGAAAACAAAAATACAAGACTTCAGAGGAATAATGAAAGATGGCATGTGGGAAACTCATTCTTCCACTTACTAAGGGTAATATAGGTAAATGTATTTATAAATTAGGTAAATATACTTGTCCATCTGTCACCCTGAAAAAAATTTGTAAGTAATGGTTTCTGTCCCAGGGCCTCATGATTTTTTCATGTACCAAGACCAAATAATTTTAATGTTCAGAATAGAGAGAACAGCTTTACACTATTCAAACACCACCACCTATCCTAATTAATGTTACTCAGACTCAGAAGTCAGCGTTCTCTTTTCCTTCAATTTTTTCCCATTTGTGATAGAGTTTAACTGGCACATAAATGCTGGCATATAACTGGCACATAAATCCACTGGAAGCCAAGCTGAATGGCTACTGTTGACCATTCTGATTAATTAGACATTTCAGTCAATTAGATATAACGTCTCTATTTACTTCTTGTATCAAACAGACTCCACTCCTGAAGGTATAGTTATGGCAGTTGCCACTAAGTGTCACTATTCACATAGCCTCAAACCCCATAATAGCATGCAAATAAAATTTGGTCTTGGGAAAGACCATCTATGGTTGGGTGGGTTTGGGTGTAAAAGCCTCCCAGGTGATAATCTCATGTCATCATTGTCAGGTACTGACAATGCTCCAAGCCAGGACTGCTTCCTATCTCCTGTGACACAATAGTAAGAAAGGAAGTCAGTGCAAACAGTGGATACCAAGTGTTGAGCAAGAAGGTTAACATGCAACACAAGAAACTTGGGGTGAGACACTAGACATTCAGTAAGGAATAGCTCCTCGCACCAGCTGTTGTAACTGACTGCAAGAACATTTCTAGCCTCTTTCAGAGAAAAGCCAACTAGGTTAGCTGAAAACACCAGCCATCATCAATCTGCTAAACAGCAGAACCCAACCCAATTTGGATGAAGAATCCAGCAGCTTGTTGAGGCAAAATAGGCTAAGCTTTTCTTGGGAACATGGTTCATATGCATTAGCAGAATCTGTTCTGGAAGCTCAGTTAATTCCTAGAAACCAGATATAAACTAGAGAAAAATTACATTAATGCTGTTTGACCATCTAATTTCAGAACTGGTATATATGTGAACACAAATCAGATTTACAATGCACCAAAACTAGATACCACCTACTTCTCTACCACAAGTCACTCTATCCATCTTTCCTCACTGAGAAACACAGCACAGCCTTTGTTTAGACCATTTTTCAAGACATCTTGGACTAAAAGAACCTGCTGGCTCTACTTACAAAGACCTGACAACCAAGAGCAAGTGAAAAAAGAAAATCACCCAAGCACCACCACCATTTTATTCACCTTTCTCTTCCTGATACCAGCAAAACTTTTTCTAGAAATTCAGCCTCTACTTTTTGAACAAGGCCTGGGTTTTGATGGCATTACTAGTCTTCTATTTACCTAATTCCATTATGAAATTATCAGATTCAGCTGAGTTATTTCTAATTTGTTCAGTCTTGGCAGTTATTTAGTCAATATTTTATTCAATGTATATATAAATTTGTACTCTACCTTACCCATCTTATTCATGCAGGATTTGCATCGAAGTTTCTTTCTCCCTTAATACATTCTGCCTTAACTCCTTTCTTTTCAAAGTTGACCAGTTGTTCCATTCCTTCATGGCTCATGCCAACATGTGCTTCTGACAACTGATACATGAAAACAACCAGTCCCACTGGAATAGCCATCATAGTATTTTCAATCTGAGCTATCTCAGTGTCTTTTCTTCTTTACATATTAGTGATTTTACAAACCAGAAAAAAATCATGCCATTTTAACTGCTAGATAACCCATGTGCTCTGCAGAAGCTATGTTTCTATCAACCTTTCCATATCAATACAGAAATATAAGTCTAGGAACAGAACCCTTTCAATCTCTTCCAGCTTCCTCATTTCTCACATTTTGACCTCCATATTAATGTTTATGACAGCCTTATTTTTGGTAGATAAAAAAGTCCCATTTCATAGCATGAAATTAAGTAGTTCTGGGTCATTTTGTGCATCTACTGCCAATGTAGTACAACACATACCAGTTCTCAAATATTACTTCAGCTTTTATACAGCATGTTACAAATCTCTGAAATATTCTCTAAGTATATAGTTTCATTGCTCTGTTTAGAGACAGTCTATCCAAGTGTAAATACATGTGTCTTGGTAAGATTTCCCAGTATCCTCTGCTCTGTTGAGATGCTCTTCTGCTCCAAGCTTACTCTATTATCTCAGAGAATATCAGCACGATTGATGAGCCACATTCGTGTAAAGTAAAAAAATATGCAGAAAATTATAAAATGCGGTAGTAGGGTAGGGCTTGAAGGAGCTCCTATGGAAAAAGAGCAAGACAAGGCATACTACAGACCTCTTGCATCTGACAGGGGAGAAAGTCTTGACATCACCTACCTGACAAAAAGGGTGCTGTTTATGTCTGCAGGTATGTTTTCCTTGGCTATGAATTGAATTGACCCCAGTTGATAGAAATCTTTAGTATATTTCTTCATCATCTCTTAGGTGCATTGTTTGTCACATATGATTGCAGTACATGAGATTTTAATCAAATAATCAGATATATTCATTGCCTGGATAAACTGCAGGAACACAACAGTCTCCTCAGCCAGGAGCCATGTGTCAAAACAGCTTTGCACAGCACCTTCAATTAACCTCTTCTGTTTATCAACTCCTCCCATTTCCTGCTTTCCAGTCTCTTGATAGCATCATTAGCAACCAGTATTTACATAAAATCTATTATTTGTTTCTCTCTCCTGTATCAAAACACTTACAGAACTCATAACAAAATAATGAAAGTGGCTGAAGATAATTCTGGTTTATTTGTTTAGGTAATAAAAAAATAGATGGCAGAGAAGGATTTTAAAAATATCTCTTTTTCAGGTGCTCTGGTAAGCTTACTGAGAATGATTGTGGATGTCCTTCCAGTCAGTTGCTCTTTTGATGCTTTTCTCAACTTTAAATGAGAATAACAAATATGATTTTTAATTTGTTTTGTCATCCTGCTCCTTCACTTTTGGTGAGCAGCTGTTTTGTTTCTCTTTTCTATAAGATGGCAAATTTCCCATCTTTTTTTTTCTCTTTTCTTTCTTACAAGGCTCTCTGGACCAAAAAAATAATCAGTCCCCTGCAACTTTTGACCCGCACCTTTCCATCTTTCACACCAGCAGGAGTTTGACATACTGACATTTGATAAATAAAAACTACAGCCTGTGAAAGAAACACTGCAAAGTACTTTGGCCTGTTGAACCTGTTGGCCTTTTTCTTTACCCCCATCTTCGTAATTACTGTGGATCACAAAACACCAGAGGTCTTTCTGAAGGCCTCTAGGAAACAGAATAAGAGTTTTGAGACGAAATGTTAAAAAGGTGAGTTTAACCTCCTCAGTAATGAACTGCTGAGTGGGGGAAGAAGGGATATGCATTTATTACAGTACAGCTTATCTTACTTCTTCCTCTCTCCCTCCAAGAACACCAGTTGCATCTCAAATGCTTTCAGAGCATTGCTAAAATTGGAACCAGTCTCCTTGCCTGCATGAGAGAGGTGGCTTCCAACAGAATTAATTCAGATTGAGTAGAAATGCAAAAGCCAAGATAGAGGAAAGACAGATGATCAGAATATGGAATTTGGGTTCAAGAATCAGACTGAGCCCTAAATTAACACAGATTTAAGAAGAAGGACCCCAAAAAATCTGAATCAAAATTAGCATTTGAACTCTGATGATAAAGATCTTGTCTTATGCTACTTCCACATTAGGAATAAACCTCATGTTTCAACAGAAACCAAGGAAGAGAATAATTTTACTTCCCTATTTGTAAACCTGCAGATCCATGAACAGTTTCAGAGTATGACTAAAATCCAGTGTAAAGGACCAAGAAAGGCACAACATGTGCATATATTGGCCCGTAAGAGTATCACACCAGAATATGGGAGAATTAGATTCAAAACTCAACACACAAAGTACTCTCGTCATTAGGAAATTCATACACTATGGTGTCTTTCCCTTCTTTCCTTTCTCTTGAAGATTTCTTCTGTGAATATGTAGAATCAAGTCCTCACTGCAAAGATCCAACAGAATCTGTAGTCCCATTGTAGCTTTCACATTTTCAGCATATCTACACAGACTTTTCAGAAAATGATAGCACAATCTATCTGAACTCAATGCTATTATTAACCAAAACACAGCAAGACAAGCTATGCGTTTGCAGAGTTTCTGATGCAAAACCAGCTCACATCTGCTGTTATAGAGCACATGCAGATCTCTCTTGAATCCACCTGTAACACTGCCCACAAACAAAGGGAAACTAAGACAGTTCTAGAGTAAAATATTTAGAAACACTTCAGAATACATGGTTGCCTGAACATCAGGTATTTACCTAAGACAACTATGTCTTCCTCTGAATGAGTTGAATGCTTTGTAAGTGTGAATTTATGATGCATTTTCCGAGCTTTAAGTCAATTTTCAAATACTTTATATTTAAATCTGAATCATACAAATATATCATGCATGGAATCACAGTTAAGGACACCCAATTCCTAATGTGAGCTCTGGTTTTGTCCCTCGGGAGCAACCTGTTGAGCTCAGTTGGTCACAGACATCTCCATCAATTAAGCTCCTGGGAAATATACTAAGAGTTGTTAGTGTCCTTCCTGTAGGACATGTGAATATGGAAGCACGTGGGCTGCCTCCAAAATCCAAGATGGCAAGTTTTCCAAGCAACAAGGTCTCAAGTTTCCAACTAATCCTCCATGGACTTCTACATGAAGATAATGTTAATAAAGAACAACCTGCTGTTAGCTTTCAAAGTTTGCGTAAGTTCAGCAACAGAAGTAAGTTAGGAAAAAGATCACCTTTGCTTTTTGGAAATCTGCTTTGAGTAGATAAATCTATGAAAAAGTATTTTGTTATCATCTGAAGCCAGTGACAGGCAGGGCACAACTACAGCGGAGTTCAGAAAAATACTGGGAAGCAAAGCTAAGAATTTGGATCATTTATAAGGATAGACAAGGTAGAGAGAAGACTGTGGGTGGGATAGATCAGTGGCAGAAATGTGCCTGCAATTTATTATTGTGAGACAATCTGCTGGAATTTTGAGATCTGGCTTCTTACTGTGAGCAAACAGCAACAACACATTGAAAAACATCAGGGAACAAAAAAGTTTAGGAAGACTGTGAACAGAGTGCAAGTCTCCTCCTGCTCCAGGTCAGTGTCCAAAAGCTAAATTGTTGGTTATTCTATGATTGACCTTGGGCACTCTCATGTTCTCCAAATTGAAGTGAAGCAGTGCAGCACTGACCTGACTATGATTGCCTAAAGGAAAGATTTCACATATATCACCCCAATACTAGAGTGACCTCTGAGCAAAGATCAGTTCTTGGTTTTTTAAACCTTTTTGCTTCGTATTCCATCCTTCATCAATTTAGGCAGTTCCCCTTCAGCGTGAGCTACCTCTTCCCATACAACATGTAAGGCACCCGGCCACGCAGCTCAGAGTTAGGGTTATGGAGGATGGCAAGGTGTGAGGGCTTTCACTGCCACACAGAGGATGGGAGTTCTGCTACTGGGCTGCAGCTGCCAAGGACTGTGATGTACCACAGGGTGATTTGATGCTTTCAGTGTTATACTAATGAGGCAAAAAAGTCATATAAAACAAACAAACAAACAAAACAAAACAAACAAACCACAAAACTCTTCCTCAATTTTCCTGCCCCTTTAATCAGATATGGTAAGAAATTTTTAATAAATGGAATAGCAAATGCTTAGCAATTGCTTAGAAGATAGATTTGTTTTCATTAAAGACGCCAAAGAACAAGATAAGCAAAACATCTAGCCAGCTTCCAGACTGCTCTCTTATCTGAGAAAGAGTAGATACCTATATACGGCTTTGTGTTTAGGCAAACTACAGAACACTCTCCAATATACTCCTGTAGGGTGTGGGAAGACAGTTTAGCTTGCTCAAGCCAAACAATCCCCCCTGTTAGCAGACTGAGCTGCATATAGTAGGTCAGAGAAACAGGCTGAAATACTCTTCTGTAGTCAGAGGAGACCTCTCTGAAACAGATTTTAAATGTCTCAGGTCATTTCCTTCTGCTCTTTTGGTGGACAACTGTGATTTACAGACATGTCAGACCTGCAACAACTATTGCTTTTGAAAAGAAAATTACTAGAGAAGATGAAAACATAACAAGTGATTTAGGAGTTACTTCTACAGGTGCAGAATTAAAGAAGTTCAATTGCAAATGTTGGAATTAAGCATGAAGATAGATAATTGTTCAATGAGATTTGTTTCTAAATCCTAATTCTATTTGATTTCCTCAGAAACAAACTGAAGAGCAGAAGTCATGACCTTCCATCAGCACATGAAAAGTGGGAAGTGTGTTCCCTCCGCCACTGTCCTGACAAACAGGCATGTCTTTTTTCAGCATAGCATCAGTAATCCTTACTTTATTGGCATTGACAGAATTATTGCCACTGCATTACAAAGAGAATGTAAAGCAAAATGCATCCACTGCAGCATACAGGACTCACTTGGGATTATTGCTATTTTTGAGAGAAAAAATAGAGATCTGGATATTTGCTGCACGCAAAGACTTGGTATACTATTTCTTTTTCTCCCAGTTTCCAAATAGCCCTCCCCAATTTCTCATCAGGGATTTGGATTACTATAAATTTACTCTCAGCAGTACTATGATACTGCTGACACAACAGTAAACACAGCATCAGTTGCTACAGCAGAAGGCAGTCGCAGCAATTTACACACATCTCTGTTCACTTATACTGGCCCATCAGACATTTTAAACAGAGGTAGCCATGCTGCTGAACAAGCAGGAATGCGGCCATGGAAAAGGGTTCAGTCCAGCAGCTATTATTAGCCCTGGAATGTTCAAAATCTCATCCCTTCCATACTCAGAGACACCCCTTCAAACACACAGCCCTATCTTCTTCACTAACTTTACATGTAGGTAAGCATCAGAGTCTCAAGAAGAATTTTCGATTCCAAGTACTCACTTATTCTGGTGGCTGGCAGCTTTTGTCACAGGATACAGCAACTAACAAGCCTGTCACTTTGATGAAAGCAGTAATTATCGATACCTTGAGCCTACTAGGGGATTATTCTTACTCTGTCCAGGGTTTGTTGAGCTTTCTAGGTGTATACTTGTTATACTTTGTTTTCCCCTATCTTTAAATGTCTTTTTTTTTCCTATCTTTCAGTTACCTATGAGGTTTGTTCTTTTCCTTATCTTTGAATTTAAATCTGACCTTTCCTATTCAGACACAGTGTTAGATGAGTTCTTTGTCTTTATTTTATTAGATTTTCCTTCCAGGGCTTTTCACATTTTGAGGTTCAAGGTTTCTCTCAACAAATGAATGCCTTGAATGCCTTGAGTGATGAATACCTGCATCATTAAAATTGGTAGTGGTAGCTGTATAGTTTTTTTGGTTTTTAGTTTGAGTGAAGAGTAGCTAAGGTGAAAAGAAATTTACCCTTTCAGCGTGCACTTCATGAAGCCCATAGGCTCTGTATTTTCCCAGCTTGGTTTTAACTGATTTTAGACCCCTAGGAAAAAGTCCAAGAGCTGGGGAAACACAGAATAAAAGATCATATAACAATTCCAAGGTAAGCTACACCTGGATGGTGGAATATGTTACTTGAAATGTTAAACAAAATAATAACTGTTAACCCAGCAGATTAAAAAAAATAATAATAAAAAAACAGAAATGCAAAAATTCTTATACCTTACATGAATCTGAGTTGTCAAATCACAATACAGATAGTGTTGTCCCAGCTGTTACCAAATCAGCTGGGTTTACAGGCGTGCTAGCTAGACTTGCTATATCCAGATTTCTTCACTCAAACCAGTGATTCACAGCCATGGTTTTCATTCTTTATTTATTTTCAGTAGTGTCAGGACTAAAACCTTGCACTGACTCAGAACAGCTTGCTGGAGCCACTGAGTTGTCCAGGCTCTCCAGGTTGCCAGCTTTCTAAACTCTTCTGAGATATTGGCTCCATTTAAAACTGCTGCAGTTTTAAATTTCTCAGGTTATTTGGTTTTATTCTTGTACACATGAACATATTTTTGGTGCTTTGGATTTTAGTTTTTTTAAATGAAACTGTGTGCTTTTGTCTAGTGATAAAGATGAGCAGCAATGAAACATAGAGTGGTGCTTCTTTTACCATGAAGAAGGTGATGAAGGGAAAGAAAAAGGAATATACCAAAGTTTAGCATACTACAAAAACTTTGGAAATCGGTGAAGATTTCTAAGACATGCTTCCTAAGCAGCTGAATTTCAGCATTTCACAGTGAATCTGGAAAGTTGGGACTGGACTATTTTGCTTGCTGTAAAATACTGGTTAGCACATTCTACCAAAGGAAATCAGTGACAGCAGTTGTAGGAAAAAGACTGGGGGTAAAATTAGTGAAAAGTGGATAACAGTAGAGAAATTATAGGGAAAAATGTGGTTGCTACTCTCCGGATAACACAGTTGGATATGGCCAGCATGCCTGACTTCCCACACACAATACAATCCAAGGGGTCTAAATGGAGGGTGGAGAATGCAGACAGCACAGCCAGGCTCTGTTAAAATCTTTGCAGAGGAGGGAACTCGGTGGTACTTTTTAGTTGATTCTGAACAGATTTCTGATGTAGAATGTACTGTCTTGAAATCAAAAAATGAGGTATTCAAGTCACTATTAGCCTTTGAGAAGGACACAAGAGAAAAATTGGAAATCTAAGTTGATAAACTTATGGTTGAAAATTGTCACCTTAAAATTGGGAATAACCTCCTTAAAACTGAGATTGACCACCTTAAAACTCTGCTTGCAGCAGCTGAGTGCAGAGAGAAACCACTGCTGGAGTAAAAACCTCCGGCAAAAGCCGGGTCCACTACAGAAACTTGGGATGGACAGGGGGACCATGCCCAAAAAACAACTCAGTTCAATCTGATTCAAGTGGCTAATTTGCAAAAGCATTATGGCCATAAGCCAGGCAAGACTGAAATCCAACAAGTGGAATCTTCTGAATGTATACATAATAATAGCCCATACATTGGGATTTCAGTAAGTTTTTGTCAACAATTAATAACATTTCTAATAGATATGGGAGCACAACCTTTGATATTAATGCCGTGAGATGCCAGCAAGCTGGGTGTATGACCCAGACAGCAAAAAGTTAAAAACACTGGAGTAAATGGAGCAAGTGTTATCTGCCAAGTTCTTAAGGTTAATTTATGGTTTCTGGATGAGAAGAGGATGTTGGCTACTCACTCTGAAATTAAAGATCACAAAGACTGATCAAACACAAAGGGTTTGAGAAAATCTCTTTTATGTGACAGTAGTACATTGTATGTGTTGTTGAAATGGGAAATGAATTGAATTTATTCTACACACAATTACCTAAACCAACAGTATTAATCTTAAATCGGTCAGTTTATTAGGAGAAAGCTTTTAATATTCTAATATGTAAATGCTTGTGTTTCTTTTTATGAGTCCTTTATAGAGAAATTAAAAAGACCTATTTGGGCACTCACACACATGTACAAATGAACACACACACTTTCTTCTGCCTGCTTTGTATCACCTTTGAGAGATGAGAAAAAGAGAAACATGATGTGAAAAAAATCGAAAGCCATTCCCAAAACAATGACCTACAAACCTTAGGCTCAGGTGTCCCCAACACAACGTGTGATTAGAAGACTAACATACTAGATGTTCTGAAACAAACTTGCTCAAATGATCAGACTTCAGCCCAAATCATCGCTTTCATAGTGGTGAATGAGTATTCCAGTCCTATTTTTTTGGGAATTGCATTTTGCAGGATATGTGTTTTTATCCCTCAACATTTTGCAACATCAGAAGTCTCACACACAATGTACAAAAACTGCAGGCTCAGGAGTCTAACATTCAAATTCTGTCAGTGCTTTCATGCAGTCCTACAGAAACATCTTTTTCAGACCACAATGATTTGTAGAAGTTCGGAAATTATTTTTCTTAACCAACAGAAATGCAATGGACTGTATTCCTGATTAATGTAAATGAGAAATTGTTTGGGGGAAAGTATGCAACACTTCTTCAGCATGGAAATCCAGCAGCAGATCAGGACAAGATCTTGCAGCATTTGTCCACTGCAGCAGAAGGAGGGTAAAAATGAAATGGAGGAGAAAAGGATCAGCTACCTGCAGAGAAATTTCAGCTACTTTTGATATAACATCATTTCTAGGCATCTAAAAGAAGCCTTGAAGAAAGTTATGCAGTCTTGGCTAAACATGAGAGTTAGTTACATTTTAGTATGACAACAAGTCTAAGTCTGGAGTTATCCATGGCTATCACCCATCTGCTATGTTATCAGTATTTAGTACAAGAGCTTTCTTAACCATCTGGGAAAATGTCTTTTAGTTGGCAATGGACATATCTCCTTTGCTGCTGGCAAAAACATCACAGGTTTGTTCTTGGCAGAGAGATTACTGCAACGTTCCTGATGAAGACATGAAAAGGTATACTTGGTACAGGCTAAAAGCAGTTCCTGATCTGACTCAGAATGTTTATGATCCCTATTTGCTATGCCAGTCTGGGATACCAAAATGGATGAGAGCTTTTTTTTCTAATTGAACCTTTGCTGATCATACAAATTAACTCAAGAGTCAGTTATTGCATACCAGATGAAATAATATCCAGGGTGAGTTAATTCCAGGATAATGTCAAATACTAATGGAACTAACACTCCTAAACTCTTCAGAGCTCTTCTGTGCTGGCCAATGAGGCTAGCTGCTAGCCAACCAGACTGTATTAAAGAGCTGCCTAAATATCATGGCCAAGCATGTATTCATGAGGCTCCTGAGCAATCCCTGGCATATGTTATGATTTATACTTTGCTAAATGCAGCATGAAATCAATAAGTGAGCAAACCTCACCTAATGTGAGTGCATGAGAGGCTGTTACAGTGCCCTACCCATCTGCTCCCTAGCAGTCCACATTGGCCATACTACCACTGCACAACGAGATGAGATCTGGTTGCACATCATACTTTCACAGCTCCCAATTTCTTTGGAAAGAAACCTAGGAGCATGTCAGGATGAGAGCTATGGTAAACCTCTGTTAAGTCACTCCTGCCATGTGACTTGGTGGGAGAAGAGGTCCAGCGCAGAGTATACCTGCCCCCCAACACAGATAGAAGGTGTATTACAAATGTTATGATGCCACTAATAAAATATCCTGTTCTAACATTCAAGTCGGTGGGGGTGAGAAGGTATGGTTCAGACTTACTGCTGCTCGTTGGTTGTAGACCTCTTGGAAAGAGAAATATGGTAACTACTCAGGAGATTTTGCATTTCAGAGGAGAAGGTTTGCTAGCTAAGGTTGACTCTGCTCAGACTTTAATCCTTTTAAGAATTGGACAATCTTTTCCATTGTTGATCTCTCTTCACTCTTGTGACCACAGGAAAATACATTCTCCAAATACACAACTTTTGCCTCTTGTTTCCCCTCAAATTTTTCAGGAATCAGGGAGTTAATCAAATTTCCATCCTTGAGGATTAGGTAAAGAAGGAAAAAATAACAAGTAATTGTTGGATTTTGCCTATTTTTAGGGCATGAAAAAATTTGAATTCTGCATTGGCATAACTGTGTGTCTTCTCCCAGAACTGATAATCTGCACAAATGGTACAGCTGAGCTTTATTCTCCATAGAGTAATTGTGCGGAGAGCCATGGTGTGCGACATCTTACACAGGCTATGAGAGCACCCGAGTAAGGAAAGTAAGCAAGTTGTCCAGGGTGTCAGCAACAGGGTTTTACTTTGCATCTTGTGTTATAATTTTTAGGAAAAACAAAGGCAAAGTTCAATTGGATGTTTGAGAGGAAAAATGTTAAAAATTGTACAGGCATTTAGTGGCTGCCTTTCCCTTGAATGACGTGTCACTGATCCTTGTGACCAAAAAACAGATGAAGGACAACAAAGAAAACTCAACAGGAGATGAACTAATATTATTCACCAGAATGGTCCCCCGCCATGAGCAGTTGAAGAATTAAGGACAAACTTCAACAAAATTACAAAGCAGTTTTGTTTAGTCCCATGGAACCAAAAGACAACATTCACTGTACCTTAAAATATATTTTTTTGTCTCCTGCAGAAAGTCTGCTGTGAAATAAATGGAGTTTTTTAATAACTATCTGGAGCCTTAGGGGTTCAGAACATCCTCTCATTCACATTACTGCTGCCTTACTACCTGAATGCATTTTCATGTGTATCCTAATCAGTCCATTCACTGTTTGAATGCTATTTTTGATGCCAAGAAGAAACGTCAGAGTAGAACACCGTCAAAATTCTCTCTTCATAGGGAATGATGAAAATCCTTCAACATACCTTTCAGACTCTATTATAAACTGCACCTGATAATGTGAAAGCTCTATCTCTTAGCAGTGCATTAGAAAAGTTAGTTTTAAGTTCCGTTTGCTCATCACAGGATTTAATATGTGGTTTTATTTTTTAAATGTCACATATCAAAAGAAAGATGACAGGTAGAGCAAGACATAAGGAAAAACAACATCTGGAAGTTAAAAGAAGGTGAGAAATATGTGAATAGTTCAAGAATGGCAGCAAAGCATCATGATTAGAAGCATGTGAAACAAGAAAGGGAATTGGACAGATGTCAGGTGGGAATGAGGGAAATTCCTCTTACAGAGCCATTTGGTTGTGGGTGGAATCAGCAAAATAGCCACTAGGTAATGTTCAGACTCTGTAGTGGTATTTAGTAGTCACTTTGGAAAATATTTTATATTAGTCTGTGTGCTAAAGTTAAATGTATGGTATCTAAAAGTTTTGGACTATATGTAGATGCTTTCTTTCAAGAGGTTTTGGGTTTATTTTACTGAAAAGAGTGTCATTCCTCACTGAAGTCCTGGCTACTACTGGAGTCCTTAGTGGTTCCATTCATCTGGTGTTATGCACTAGAGTTCCTTACCTATGAAGAAAGGCTGAGAAAGTTGGGGCTGTTCAGCCTGGAGAGGAGAAGGTTGCATGGAGACACCATAGCAACCGTCCAGTGTCTGAGGGAGACCTAAAAGGAAGCTGGGAAGGACTTTTGATCAGGAACTGTAGTGATAGCACAAGGAGTACTGGTTTCAAACTGAAAGAGGGGAAATTTAGGTTAGATATAGAGAATAAATTCTTTACTGTGAGGGTGGTAAGGCACTGCAACAGGTTGCCCAAAGAAGTTGTTAATGCCCCATCCCTGGAAGTATTCCAGGCCAGCTTGGATATGGCTTTTAGCAAGCTGATCTAGTGGAAGGTGTTCCTGCCTAGGGCAGGGAACTGGAACTAGATGATCTTTCAGGTTCCCTCCAACCCAAACTATTCTATGATTCTATGGTTCTATGACCAATAAAATAAAAATTACTTCTGAGTAAGGTCATACACCATTCTCTGTAATAAAAGAAAGTGAAGAGCCATCTCTCATTTTCTAAGCCAGTGCAGACTCCCTTACCTTCATCTGGAACTGTATTTTTTTAGTAGTGACTTAAAATACATCCTTGTTGTGATGATTATGCTCAAATGCTTTCTAACCCTTTGCTTCAGAGATCAGGAGACATCAGCAGTGATCAGCCCCATGCAGGTACACAGCTATCTATATGCCTGTGAGTGCGGTAATGTGAATTGCAAACATGATGGTTTTAATCCTGGGAACCAAGGACTGGAAAAGGGTTCAACTGTAGCCTCATAGCCAGCCTTTAAAATGAGGTAGGGAAGGACATCCAGTCAATAGGAATTGAAAGAAAATCAACAGATTTTCATGCTGAAGACATGAAAAGCAGTCTAGAAGAGCAGCTGGGCAATCCCCAATCCAGGAAACTGCTAACGTAGCACCATGTTACAATTTTTACAAAAGGTATTCTTTATCTCTGCTGATTTCAGCATTTAATATATCCTTAACTTCAGTCATGTGTGCAAAGATCATTTCCGTATACAAGCCCCTTACAAATTTGATGGTGGCTAACCCTTCTTATAATTTAATACAAATGTAACATCAAAACTTCTCATTAAGTTTGAATGGGGTGAAAATATCTCAGAAATTAGAGGATATTTCAGATATTCTGTAATGATATTGATTTTCTACTGAAGAGATGGAAAATGGTCTCCTAATTTTTTTTTTTTTTTGGGAGGGGGAACAAATAAAGATGGAAACTTAATGTAGAGTGAATTAGAGTAAATTTATTAGTACACTTTGGAGAGGGAATTTCTAGTCATTTCTTTGAGATGTGAGTTATGCAAAATATTAAACATCTTTAATTTATTCAGGGAATAGTTTAGAGGCATTTCTAGTATTCACTGTTAGAGACAATCAGGCACTGGGAAAAGCACACAGCCCCTTCAGATGTCTAAATCATCTTTTACATGTATGTTCCTGATCATTAGAAAAGAAAGAACACATCTGCTCACTGTGTAGTTTTTTTCTTATAGGTTTTATATGGTCTTAAATGAAAAGGATCACATTTTATCTACTTTCTCTGCTCACTTTACCACAACAAAATAATTTTTAAGCAGAAATGGTTGCAGTAAGCATAGTATCTACATTAATGGAAGTAATATCCAAAGCCTAAATTTAATTTCTTCTCCTCTGTGTTATCTTCAGAGAACCTTCTGTATCACCTGGACTTCATATGTTACATGTTGGTGTAGAAAGCTGGGAGAACATGACATTCACCTCCTGTTTCCCATACAGAGGGTAATGGAAATTAACATAAATGTAGACGCAACAGTACATAAAATCTTTTCAGTGGTTAGATTGCTGGACTTCTGCATGAGGATGGATGTAAGTACTAGTCACAAAGACATTGATTATACCAGTAGACTGAAGTACAGCACAGTTTGAATGCAAAACTACATGCGCAGCTTAAGTTAAGTCCATTGTTTACCTCGATAGTCTCCGGAGTTCATCATACCGAACAGTAGTGAATCTATACATACAAGGTGTTGAATTTAAAATTAGTGGATAGACATAGCTAAGCTTCAAGATCTTGAAAAGGATGACTTGGTTGAACTGGACAGCTTAAGGAATTTGATGCAGAGGTAGCCTGGAACTCCTGGAAGCCAAAGCGCACGTTATTGGTTCTTGACTGAGACTGGGGTTTGGCACTAATCAAACAACTTAGAATAATAAAGTGCGTGGGAAGGTTGAGTAGCAACATTTTCTTTTAGGTCTAAAAATGGAAATTGTTCCTACTGTAACAAGTCTGGCAAGACAGCTTCTCGTCCACTCTCATCAGGTGTTCTAGGTTGCAGCATCTCTGAAGAGGAGAAAGGAGGTTTCAGCTATCTTGCCTCATCTAATGGCAGAGGGAAAGCTGACACAAATAAAAGACACCTAGGTGTCCTGTATGTTCAGTCCAAAAAGAGTTGAAACAGCACTTTTTTTAGGTAGGGACAATCCTATAGAAAGTGGTCAGACCAAATGGGTAAATTCAACAAACATAAGTTTTGGAAAGTGAAATAATAATATGTTTAAAGAGTCAGACAGTAACTGACGCTGCTGAAGAACAGATAAAAATTTAAGTAAACTTAGAAAAGTTACAAGATCTAGTCCTGTTGTTGAGAACATTGTTTCATCTTGTAGTGTAACAAACAAGTTTAACAGCAAAAACTGAACCCGCTACTCATGGTGTTTTAATTCCACTATCAAGAAGGATAATGTATATACAAAAGCAGTGATATTTTCTTGCAGATGTTCCAGCAATTATGAGACAGCTTGGATAACTTACGATATAGCTGTAGTCTTAGGCAGTTACATGATTACTTTTAAGCCGGGCCTGTTGGATAGGACAAGGGTTGATTTAGATAAGATAATAAATTTTTTACAATAAGGGTGCTGAAACAGGTTGCCCAAAGAAGTTGTGGATATCCCATCCCTACAAACATTCAAGATCAGACTGGAGGGGGCTCTTAACAACCTGGTCTTATTGAAAATGCCCCTGATCACTGCAAGCAGGTTGGACTAGATGACCTTTAAAGGTCCCTTCCAACCCAAACTATTCTGTGATTCTATGATTTAACCATTGCCCATAATCATCACCCTGGAAGGTATGTTTAATAAATTCTTTTATTGTTCAACTGGTATGAAAATGCTCCTGTGTCCACAAAGTTGCCCACCAGAAAAGGTTCTGAACCACAGCATCAGTAGGACATACAGGAGAAAAACATTTCACAACTTTTAAGATTGAGCTTTACAAGTTTATGAAGTTGATTAGGCCACATTAGGCACATACCAGGAGATACTTCTAAATCAATCAAGATACCATGCACATCTATAATAAGTAAGGAAAAAAAAATCAGCTAAGCTTTAAATAAGTACAGTTCACCAACACTACTATTAATGCTGACTTTGCACCAGTTTATTTTTTCAGTCAGAATCAGCCTGGATTCTAAAATACGCCAACAACTCAACTTACATCAATTAATTTTAAGAAAAACATCTTGAGCCTTATTAAGTGATCTTTTTTTGTCAGTATAGATTATTACAGTAAAAAGATTTCACCTATTATGGTTAAATACTCTACAGTTGAGAAGAATGATTTTATTTTATTTCATTTACAGGAAACACCCATATTTGTAAATTGATTCATGTTGTTCAAAAATAGATACATTTATATTTGCAGTTGAGACATTTCTATGCAGCTTTTCATTTTTTTTTTCCACAGCTATAGCTGAAGAATAAGCTAAAATTGCAACTGGGAACCAGTCATAATAGAGATATACTATTTTATATGGCATTATAATTTACCAGATACATTTGAAAGTAGACTATGCAAATACGTGAGAGAACCTTCACATGATGCATATGAATTATCACAGTCTTCACTCATAGGACATCGCAGTTTTCAAAGAATAGAAAATAATCCTCTGTTTTAAATAGCCTAAGTTCACAGAAGCTGTACTAGAAAATTAATAGAATGATGAAAAGAACGTCATAATAATTAGGTACACTATAACCCAAATTACACAGTATCCAGGTTGACGGGAGCCTTAGGGATCTGAAGGCTGAATGGGAAGAAGGAATCCCACTTAGAGGTAAAGCAATGATGCAATAACAAAAGGATCATCCTCAGCATTCTTCAGGATGACATAGATTTTACAAGAAGCTGTGGCACTATCCTCACCATCCACACTGTCTGGTATGCCATATCTTCCAGATGGGATGACAAGCCTGGTGTTGTACCACCATACAGTCATCACTCAAGTCACACCCTGCCTGCATTCAGCCCTTGAGAAAGAACAGATACACAGCTTAGCCACTTGCAACCAGTAGTTAGTTTCCCAGGAGTGCTCATATACGTAGGAAAGATCAGGGAAAGCATTAAGTAGCTGTGAAGGCTTATGCAAAAGGCTTATGCTTATGCCTATTAGTATTCAGGCAAAATTATTCATATTGCTAACTTAGAAGCTCTTGGTGTGTTTAGGAGTCATCCAGTTACAAAACAAACTAAAACTGTATGACTTAGCTGAATGATCCCAGCATGAATAACAAATCAAAAACAGTCACAGAAAGCAGATTGTGAGTAATCTGTAGCGAGAAACGGCTCATGTAATAGCCTATACTGAAAAATGCAAAATAATCCAACAACTTCATGAAAAAAACCAGTGCTTAATGGTAGAATACTCACAGACAGAAAATAAAATATTCAGTACTGTGTTTCTAATGAATAGTTGGTCTTTTGCTGTTATGCTGGTGTGCGGTAGAACTGCAGCATTGCCCAAAGCTGCTACTGTAACTGGAACACCAGCATGCTCCGTAGGGACAGAGGTAGCTTGATCAGTGCATCTTTGCCATTGTTTAATCTTAAAAGCTCTTAAAACATTTAGAAATCACTTTTTTATATCCACAATCTATAGATTTTTTTCTGCACAGAACATAATTGTACATATTTGAAAAAAAACCACTAAAAAAAACTTTCTGCTCAATGCACAAAAGAAAACATGTTCTCCACAGTTTTTCATTTCCTCACAGAACTTGTCAAATATGAGGTTATTTTAACTGTACCTAATTTAGTGTGGAATGCTGGGATATGATGAATAGTTGAAATAGATGTTAGATATCAAGGTGCCCCCAAAAATGCCCTACTGTATCATTTCTTCCACCAAACTATAGTCACTTCAGAAAAATAAATACAGATAGTTAGCTATATAAACAGACACTAAAAATGTGTAACAGTATTAGTATTACTGCAGCACACAGGGGTAAGGATTGGTTTGTTCCCCTCTATTTAGCTCTTGTGGGGTCACATTTGAATAACTGTACCTATTTTGGGGCTCCCCAGTGCAAAAAAAGGTCTTGGAACACTGGAGAAAATCTAGCAGAAGACCCCAATATTTTCAGAGGCAGGAACACGTGAGATAAAGGGAGAGGCTGAGACAGCTGGGTCTCTTCACCTTTAAGACAAGACTCAAAGGGAGACCTTTCCACTGTCTATAACTACCTGATAAGAAGGCAGAACCAGATTAATCTTGATGCTGCACAGCAATAGGATAAGAGGCAAAGCAATGAACATGGAACATGGAAAATTATTATTAGATTCAAAGGAAACAGACAAACAAACAAACCCCCAAACCTCGAAGGTGGTCAAATACTGAGAAAGGGGCTCAGAGAGGTTGTGGAACCACAGCCTGGGAAGGTGTTAAAGACCTGATGGACATGACCATGAGCAACCTGGTCTGACTTTACTCACTTTGAGCATGTGTTGGACTAACTGATCTCTGGAGTTTCCTTCCAAACTAAATCATTGTATGATTCTGTGATCTTAAATATACAAATACATAGAACAAAAAGCTAAACATGAGCTTCCAGAAGTTAGTTACTCAAAAGATCAAATATCGAACCTGGTGTTCGGGAGAAGAAGATTGGGCATTAGTATCTGAAGTTATTCAGTGTTCCATTCATGCGCAAAACCAGGTGACGTTTAAATTTTTCAGAGATACACTAAAAATCATGAAAACAAGAATGAGAAAGACATTTTCCAAGTCGTTTTAAATGACGTGTTACTTTTGGACCTACATTACCCCACAATCAAGAAGGGTTTTGACAGTATATGAGAAATCTGCACTACAAATATATAGTTCGTCTCACATTGTTCTTTATACTGGACCCACACAGAGGTAGCCAAAGCCACATAAAATCACACTAGCAAGTTTGAGAATAGTTAACATTTTGTTCTGACTTATGTCAGCTGGGCAAGAATTTAGATGGGTAGCAATGTAGCCTTTAATCACAAAATGAAACAAAATAAGAGAAAATTCTCAAGTTCAAAATGTGTACATAATTTCAGTCATTTTATTCTTAAAACACTCTGGGTATAACAGTGAACGCATTGCATCAACTTACAAAAACCAGACAGCTAAAACTATCAGTTTGAGACTAAGTTTAATATTGACTGCCTTAGTGAGTGAAAGTAAATCATAAATCCCCATTTCTCCATCTCATAAAATAGTATTTGTCTACATCTTTTGTAATGTGAAGGAAATCAAAATACTCAAATAACATAGTAAGGAAAGGAAATAACTAAATTACAGTTTTGTTATTAGTAACAATGAAGACATTACCTGCTGTTCAGAAAAGTAAAAAATTACATTTTTTAAAGGTTATTCCAAATGTCATAGTACTAAAGCATAATTAAAATCAATATAAAACCAGAAAAGGAAGGTCAAAGAAGCTGTGCGCTGCCCACTGCTCCCCCCGCCGATAAACAGGGCTGGTTAACTGGTGACAATGGATGAGGAGAAGGCTGAGGTACTCAACAACTTTTTTCCCTCAGTCTTCAGTGGCAGTCTCTCTTCCCAAACCTCTTGAGTGGGTGGACACCAGGATGGGGGAGGAAAGTGCCTCACACTGTAAGTAAAGATCAGATTTATGACCACCTGAAGAACCTGAGCATAATGTTATGTACAAGGGACATAACATTATGAGACTGTGGAGTACCAGGTATAACGGAGAAGGCTCTCAAACATTCTGACTGTTGTGACAGGAAAGTTGTGATCGAAAGAGAGGGTCCTGCAGAGGTGGGGCAGCGTTGTCCTGAGTCAACTGCCTTTTCCACCTTGACACCTGTGCTCAGTGCGCCTGGGTCGACTCCCACCCCCAAACTCACTTCCTGGAGGGTTCAAAAGGGGCTGGCTGAACATGTGTAAAAAAGTCTAGTTTACATAATAGGCGTGCACCAGATTAACCATAAAAGGAAGTGGATCGGTTCCCCTCACCTTTCTTCTATTTTTCCTCTCTTTTGCGTTCTTTGTCTCACTACCCCTGATCCATCACGGATCTGATGATATTTTTTTGTTCTCTTTTTTCTACCTTTATTTCTCTCTTCCCTAGCTTTGCCTGGGCAAAGTGCAGCTATCATATTCTATCCTTTATACTAAAGTTTGTTGTGGGAGTGGGGAGCTTGGGGAAGTGTGTTGTAACTAGTTAGCCAGCCCCTTTGAGAAGCAGTGTGTTGCGGCCTGGTAGCCAGCACTTTTGAAAAGTTTGTTGTGGGAATTAAGAGCTTATTGAAGAATCCTGTAAAATTAAAGGCTTTTTAGCCAATATTCTTGAGACTAAATAGCTGGCTACTTGCCAGAGTTAAGGCAACTATATAGTAAAAGCAGAAGAGTTCCCTGACACATGAACTGGTGTCTTTGTTCAGTCTGATGAGAATTTATAATGAACATCATGCCCCCTACTGATGGGTGGTGACAGGGACCTGATGAGATGCATCCCAGAGTCCTGAGGGAACTGGCTGATGTAGTTGCCAAGCCACTCTCCATGATATTTCATAAGTCATGGTAGCCAAGTGAAGTCCCAGTTGACTGGAAAAAAGGAAACATTGTACCCAACTTTAAAAAGGATAGAAAGGAGGACCCTGGGAAATACTGACTTGTCAGCCTCACTTCTGTGTCAAGGAAGATCTTGGAACAGATCCTCCTAGAAGCTATGCTAAGGTACATGGAGAACAGGGAGGTGATTCGAGACAGTGGCATGGCTTCACCAAGACAAAATCCTACCTGACCACCCTAGTGGCCTATGATGGAGTGACTACATCACTGGACAAGGAAAGGGCCACAGATGTCATCTACTTAGACTTCTGCAAAGCCTTTGACAGAGTCCCCCCAAACATTCTTCTCTCTAAATTGGAAAGAGACGGATTCAATGGATGGACTGTTAGATGGATAAGAAAGTGGTTGGACGATCACATCCAGAGTGTAGTGGCCAATGGCTCAGAGTCCCTATAGATATGAATGACAGGTGCTGTCCCTCCAGGGTCCATATGATGACCAGTGTTATTTAATATCTTCATTAATGACATAGATGAAGGGATTGAGTGCAGCAAATTTGTAGAGGACATCAAGCTGTGTGGTGCAGTTGACACACCTGAACAATGGGATGACATGCAGAGGGATGGACAAGCTCGAGTAGTGGGCCATGGGAATCTCATGATGTTTCAGAAGACCAAATGCAAGGTGCTGCACCTGGGTCAGGGCAACCCCTGGTACCAATACAGGCTGCGGGATGAACAGATCAAGAGCAGCTCTGCAGACAAGAACTTGGGGTTGTTGCATGAGAGGCTGGACATGACCCAGCAATGTGCACTTGCAGCCCAGAAAGCCAATTGTATCCTGGGCTGCATCAAAAGCAGCGGGACCAGCGGGTCAAGGGAGGAGATTCTGACCCTTTGTTCCACTCCGGTGAGACTTCTCCCGGAGCACTGCATCCAACTTTGGGGCACCAGCACAGGAAGGACATCAACCTGTTGGAGTGAGTCCAGAAGAGGGCCACCAAGCTGATCAGAGGGATGTAGCACCTCTCGTACAAGAGGCTGAGAGAAGTAGGATTGTTCAGTCTGGAAAAGAGAAGGCTTTGGATGATCTAATTGCTGCCTTCCAGCAGGAAGGGAACTAAAAGAAAGATGGAGAGCGACTGTTTACTGCAGTAATAGTGACAAGACAAGAGGGAATGGCTTCAAACCTAAAGAGAGTAGGTTTAGACCAGATATTAGGAAGAAATTCTTTACTTTGAGGGTGGTGAGGCACTGGAACAAGTTTCCCAGAGAAGTTGTGGACACCTCATCCCTGGAAATGTTCAAGGCCAGGTTGGATGGAGTTCTGAGAAACCTGGTCTAACGAAAGGCGTCCCTGCCCACAGCAGGGGAATTGGAACTAGATGATCTTTAAGGTCCCTTCCAACCCAAGCCATTCTATGATATTCAGATAAACAATATTATCCTGCATTTCTTTCATTTTGCCTCCTACAAGACAAAATAAATTCCTCAAATAGCTGCTGTTGAACTGGGAATAGTTTGGCAATTTTACTATCAAGGGATTAATAGTTATGGGAAAATATTTTATATTTTGAGGAAGCAGTCTCCTGGGCTATCACTGTGCTTTTAGCACTGCAGATGTCTCTGAATGTTTCCTCACAGCCAGTTGCTGTAAAAATAAGTGTATACAGATGGAAGTAGAGCAAAATACCCCAGGCACTGATATTTTATGCACTTTTTAATGTTATGTTTAAAAATTTTATGAGCATCTACTCTGCTAACCAATTCCATCTCTTTCCTGGGGGTTAAAGTGTGGCTTTATATACCACAAGTATTTCAGGTGAGTTGGTTTGACAACCTAGCAATGAAGGGAAGAAACCTGTTTTCAGAATCCCAGTGGTGGCGTATATCATGTAAGCTGGAAGTAGTAGGTTCTGCATTAATTCCTTACATTAAATGCTGGAAGAAGCATTGTTTCTGGGACCACTGTGATACCTGAGGTCAGCTGGATGATCTAAAGATCCTTTTTTCCATTTAATTTATAAATGTAAGCAGGGTTGTTTGACTGTGAGTGTCCAACCAAGGCAACAAATACAATACATGTAGCAATCAGAATACAATAGCAACTCAGGGAGCCAAGAGCAGCTTCCAAACATCAGTTAAAAAAATGAGAATAGACTAAAGAAAGGCTATTAGCATAGCATAAAACCTGCTGTAAGTATTCTTTCCTATGTAAGTCCCGTATTTGCCATTGAGCCTTTCCTTATTTACAAGAACTTTCCAAAGTTTGATCACAAAGATATCTACACAAAATCTGCAATGTACAGAACTTACAGCAGTGGTTTATTGGTATCTCAGAAATGGGAAGACAGAAGAGTGGTGTGAAGATGTGCTAGCTTTGAGATGTATTCCAGTTCCCTACCAGTACCTAACCAGTTCTTCCAGCAGCACAGAATACTTTCTAAGCCGTAATGAGAAAGCCACAAAATGCAGAGCTGATAGTATGGACAGAATGATTTTTGAACATGCTTTCCCAAACCTTAATTTAACCTTCACTAGCAATTAAGAATTGGTTGATAGATGTAATTCAGCAAAGCTTCTGATGGAACATAGTTTCAAAACATTAGCAGTAGGTGATTTGCATTTAACATTTACTGTACAACAAAATTGCTACTATTATATTAAAGGTGTGGTGATTTATCATAACACAATTAGCTGAAAAGCCTGGCAATATAAATTAGTGCCTGTTTAATACCCTAAGAAAGCTCAAACTCCTACTAAGATTTTATTTCATTTATTAAAGCAGTGCAAAATCCCTTTAAAAAATATACCTGTAATGTCTGCTGACTTCTTAACCCTTAACTCTAGGAAGACAGAAGATAAAAGACATGTCCATGAGGAGCCTAATCTAACATCTCAGTTCTTTACATAATCTCACATTCAAACATGGAAGGATCACAAGATTAAAGGAGAATAACTGTTTGCAGTACTCATTTTAACATAACGTCTAGTACTTCTAACAAATGCAGTTATCTGAAATACTACATATGTCTGTGGCAATGTGTAGCCATGTACACCTATTTAAAATAAAAAATTATAAACATTCTGAGCTATTTTGCCTTCACATTATGCTTATCCTCAGCATCCATAGCATTTTGCTTGTGTACTCCGGTAAACAGCAACTGAGCGTCCAAGTACCTCCAAAGCTTAAATTACCAGTGTGTCACCAATTAAGCAAACATCTTCATGACACATTCAGATGAAAGCCCACACTGCTACAACTGCAAAGGAAAAGCAGGAATACATAATGAAGTGCAAACAGATACTCATTGTTTAGCCTGCTATAGTGTGTCAGGTGACGCTGAAGCAGAAGGTGCTGAAGCACTAATATTCATGTGCAAATGATTTCATTGGTGTCAATACCTACACAATGAATGCCAATTTGAACATCTCAAATAAGGATACTGTACCAAGGCAAATTAAAAAGAAGTCCCAGAGTTAACAGTGCTAAGAATCTTAGAAAAACAAACAAATTTAAAAAGTGTATCTAAAGCAGAAGTGTTTGTGTGTGGCTTAAAAGTCACTATAGAAGTGGTTGGCATTCTCATTCAACCACGTATATGAAGAGGCTAATGAGAAAAAATTCCATTTTGTTAATTTGCAAAACACCCTACATTCATAACTAGGTTCCATTACAACTCATAATGGGTTGTAAGTGAAGCGTTAATGGTTTTGTGATGTTTCATAAGGACATGCAATTCATAATTAGGTGTTTGATAAAAGAAACTGAAAAGAGTTTGTGAAGTAAGCCTACCATGTCACCATATCTGTCAAGCAATCATCTTGAATTGCTAAAGCCACACAAATCATAGCTAGCTAATTTTGGGGGGAAAAATAAAAATGTGTCTTAGAATACAGTCATCGTGTCCCAGAAGAATGACTAATAACCTTCAGAGTAGACATCCCCTTCGCTTCCAAAACTTTTGTGAAATGAAGATGTAATTTATGGCATTATAGTACAGAGTACTATCTCATCATTTCCAGGTAACAGTGACAAAATATATAATCCATAGTACTGTCGGGTATAAAGGTAAACCAGAAAACAGGAGAGACCCTGTATTTTTAGACAGGATTCAGAAGTTTTTGTCAATCTCTGACAAAGCTAAACAGTTGGCTGATTTAGAATCAGAGTGCAATAGCTTTTACTCTTGAAAACCTCAAAGGGAGACATGTGCCTTTAAAAGGCAATCTACAAATTCCCCTCAGCAAAGAATTTTGTCCTGGGACAATATATTTGGTGACTCACCAGTGGCTGATAAGCCATTAGCTGCCCTCTGGAAACCTCCTTGAGCAACAGCCTTTTTTCACCTCTCAGCAATGAAGACAGATATCTGTAATTGCAGTTTAGTGCACATTTGCAGTCAAAATAGCAATTAATCATGGATGACAGCAAAAAGCCATGATCGGTAAGAAAACACACTAAGAAGGGTATAAAATTCCCTCCAGATAAACCCCTGGCATATGCAGGAGAGGATATTAACCCAGACAAATTAATGTCTCGAGAAGACATTGCCAGGCATCCATGTACATCTAGTCATTTGAAAGATGTTCCATATGACAGACTCTATGCTGAGGTAATACCCCTTGAAAACACTACACCAGAGTGTCTGACTTGGCCTGTGTTTTAGTCATATACTTTCTTACATGAGATGTAAACATCAAAACAGCACACAGGGGTAGTAAAGAGAATTCAAAACAGAGTGTGCGAAGATACGTGCTGCATAGATTACATCACGATTTACCATGCCAGACCTACGATGCCATCTGACTTTACCAGCTAGCTTGCTGCTCTTCTCCTATGGCTGACAGTGGGCCAGATGCCTGCAGAAATAACAATTTAGGTCAGTGGGTGCCTTCCAACTAAGAGGGGAGAACATGAAGCAGAGACAACTTCCGCTGCACAAGGCTGACAAAAGTTGCAACAGAAAGAAGATACTGAAATACCATCAGAATACAGTGAGTGGTATATTTATAGCAGAAGTAAGACTACGAACAAGAGAAGCTTCTCTGAAGGTAAATTTCTCAGGTAGGATTTGTCTTATTCAATATTAGATGTTTACAAAGTAGCTGTCCACATATCAACTATATTCACCCTAGGCTACCCTCGAGAAAAACAGGTTCTTTAGACCATTTACACTCTAGAAGCATCTGGGTTTTTTCCTCCCTTGAATATCCAGGGAGTATAGATACCTTTTTCAGAATTTGACATCTACTCTTATGACCTTTGGGGAGGAATCAGAATAGCTCATAACCAACTAGAATGCATATAGTGCTATTAAAGAGAGCAAAAATACAGGATTATACAAAGGAGCCATTTGAATTTGTTCATAGATTTAACCATAGATTTTTACACTCTTAAATTTATCCGATAAAGTTGCTGTTGGTTTTTGTTTTGATGGTTTTTAAGGGTTTTTTTGGGGAGGACATTTTGTTTTCCCCATAAGTATATTCTGGGAGAGATGCAAATATGCTGCACATTTTGAAACAAAAAATATTCCTCAACATCAACATATGTCCTAAAAGCTCTGAATACTGAAGCTAAGTGGGCATTCAAACTGTTCTTTTTTTAATAAACAACTAGAATAACCTTTAAGCTTTGCTGTATCTGGCTTTCAGACTGTGGTAATTGGTTTGGTCATTTCCACATTCCAAATAAGACATTTCCCTTTGTTGTATATTTTTATCCTTTTCAGCTTTTACTATTTTATCCTTTAGGGAATAGGGTAGCAAACTTCAGGGTAGCATTTTCTGCTATATTCAAGGTAAACTACATACCCACAGCAGTAGCCAATTGATTGTCAAGCATTTGCTATACAGACACTTTTTTAAGGTCATTCTACACTTGCAGAGATTTAACGTTCTGCCAGTTTAACTAGAGGAAAGTGGAACAATCTTTGTCTAACAAGATGGTCTGCCCTTGCAACATTTAACAGTGGTAAATAAGACCCTCTGGGGTCATACTTTTATCAATATGGTGAGGTCAGAATTTTGTCTCAGCAAAAAAAAAGTTTTGTCCTTAAGTAAATTGAGAAAAGAGGTCATCCCTCAGCCATCTTCCACAACAAGTGGACAAGTATCAGCTGAAAAGCTTCAAGATAATACAGATGTCACAAGACATTTTCCTCCCTTCATTCTAAAAAATCTGAGAGAAGCTATATATTTACATTTCAAGTACAGCTTTGCAGTCTTTTACTATCAGTTTGTGTGTCTTTGAAAAAAAGTATGTATATTCTCTGCTCCCTCCAAACACTGTTCAATTTGCCAACATTCTGAGACTTCCTTTCACTATTCTTGAAAAAAAAAGACTGTGATGTTTAAAAAAACCCAATGCACTAACAATCATAGTTGCATTAAAACTGTGTTGACTAGTCCTATTTGTAATACTTGAACATTACTAAAACATAAACCCAGAGAAGGAAAATTCCTCTTCTTATTCTTTTTTATTTATTTATATACTTCATGGGACTTTGTGCCCAGCTAATTTCCACCTAGATTTAGTAAAATTACAGTCAGTAGGAACTTATTTCATATTCCAAATAGAAGAACTCTGGCAGAAGCAGAGAATAATAGAATAAAATTTACATTTATAAGAGTACGTAGGAAGGCCTTATACAAGGCATGCCAGAGGACTGAAGTAGACTATGCTATTCTACCCTCATTCAAAGAGGAAAATAACGACAGGATGTTCAATCTACCTATTTTTGACATGGAATTTGTGTAGAGGTGTAAAAGCTAACTAGCTTTACTTTGCTGTCTGACTAACCATTAAGACAGAAACACTTTGTTGCTCTTATTTTATTTTAAATGATTTGAACAAATTGACCCTAAAAACGATCATGGCTGACATTTGCTGCAACAAAGCTTAAATGAAATGACTACCACAGCAAATATGATGAAACTGTATCAAATGAAAACCAGAGTACACTTTTATATTAATGAAGTGTTTGGGACAAATTCCCTTTTCTGGTACTTCGCAGAATAATCACAGAATATTCTGAGTTGGAAGGGATCCATAAGGTTCATCAAGTCCAGCTCTTAAGTGAACTGCCCATGTGGGGGTCAAACCCACAACCTTGGTGTTATTAACACCATACTGTAACCATGAAGTGCTGTAACATAGCACAGTTTGTTGGTTTTTTTTTTTTAATGTTTTGTTCTTGATAGGAAGCAAAAGCACCAGGGAAAAAAGAAGAGCATTTTAATACCAAGGAAAGTTGTTCTGGCATGAAGAAGATGAAATTGCTACAGGACTGCTCATGTATGTGGGAAAACAAGTTTTAGGCAGGATAGATCCTATATCCATACCACAGAGGGTAAGATTTGTAAACACATCTGTCATTGCGCTGGAGAGACCAGCATAATGCTGAGAAAGCCAGCATGCCTTTGCCATGGATAATTAGATTGAGATGACTTTCACTTCCAAACAGTGTTTGAAGGCATTCTCAGAAGAAAGGTATGTGTGCATAAAGGTAAGCAAAAAGAACAAACTCCCTTCACCCCCAAGACTCCTATGTGACTAGTAAAAATACAGTACCATTCAGCCATGCAATAGGAACAGTTTCCACACAAAAAAAAAGAAACTTAAACTGATCAGAGTTAAATGACCAGATACTAGCTACAGGCTAATATTTTTGATTTATTATTAGGAGCAGGTAGCAGACATCCATACTCAACAGAAACTAATACTTTAGTCAATATTGCAAGCAAGAAATTAAGCTGGTGCTTATTTGAGAGCTGTCAATCCAGTGCTGTAAGAATGAACATCCTGTATAAGACAAAAGAGCATCCAGAAGGCAGTATATATCAATGCTATTTTGACTTTGGAAATTGCTATCAGATTACAGCACCAAAAGTATTCCCATGGTTAGGAAACATAAGGTTAGCAGTCACTTGGCAGAAGGTTTGTAGACACTAATCTGTTCATACAAAGAAATCTACAAGGAAATGAGCGGTGCTATACAACCCCCAGCCCAAGGCAGCCCGGGAAATATTTGGGTTTAATCTGTAAAAAAGAAAATTGATCTCCTTTCCCTCAGTTAACAGTATGCAAGTGAAGACAAGGAAAACTTGGAGTTACTCCTTCCACAGCCTCAGATTTGCCTTTTCCAGGCTGTACAGCACAGCAGGTGCTGAAAGCCTGGCAAGAGAGTCTCATGCTCTGAACTTTTATAGCTAAAAAAAAAGGCTTACAACATGCCAGGGTTGGAGTGGCTTACACGAAAAGAAGCTGGGGGGACATGCATGCAGCCGTTCTTCAGGCAATGCACATAACTGGCGTTTACGAAGGGGAAAAAGAGGAGCCCCCCTCCTGCACTAGGAGTTCTCAAAAAGTAATTGATAAGGTCTCTAAACACTTCAGTCTCAACAGGATTGTCAGACACATACCAAGCTACATAAAAGCTCCACAGATCTGAATTATTAAAGAAGTTAAAAAGCCAAGGCTGAAAAGACCTCCTTGAGATACTTATACCACTTTCATTTGTGTTGATTACCAAAAATATTAAAGGAACAGCTCTGTAAGCTGGAAGTAAAGAAAGATAAAAAGTAAAGAGTATAAAAACCAAACCCCTTGAGTATCTAAATATTGCAGGACTTTCAGAAAACTCTTGTTCTAGCACAAACACAAAGGCAGCAAAACTCTTCTGCATCACAAGAGAGGCTTCAATTTTTGCTGTCACTATGCAAACTAACAACACTGTAATTGTTGTAGGTATAATTGATGTGGTTATCTCTTAAAAAAAAAGTGATGCGTAATTAGCAGAAGATACCTGTTTGCTTTTGTTTGTAATGAACATAGTCTAACATAGCTCAAGTTTACCCACTTTGGTAATTAAATTTTAAGAGATATAAAATATTTATTACAGAATATTGAACGAAGAAATGTTTACTAAAGACTATGAAGTATTTGAATTCTGTATCCCAGCATAAATCCCTCAGCAGCTGTAGTGGACAAAATTACTAAATTATATCATGGCAGAAATAATAATTGCCAGCACTATTTCCAATGCCCTTTGAAGATCTTTAAAGCCCCACTTCTATACAGAGAGGGAAAAAAGGAAAAAGCAAAAATACAAAGAGAAAGGGAAAGGCAAAAAGGCATCTATATGCACCATGTGAACCTGCAGACCTATATATTTATGTAAAACTTCCTGTGAAACCAAGCTGGCACATGAAAGTTTAGATAGCAGTCACAGAAACTACCTGTCCATTATTTTGTTCATGAAGAATATCTGTCCTTCTCACTGTGCACAAGGCCCTGACCTTGGAAAGGAGTCCCCAGTGATCTAAGTCTTCATTTGTGGAGCAGCATTTTGAGTCAACCATTCATCTCAAAAATAAAACTACTACTAGAAGCAGTAGCCACAGTGTGTCTCCTTTATTCACAAGTGTGCAGCATCTGCTCTAGCTCATGAAAGCTGCATTATGGATCACCATGGATGAGGCTCTTCCCACACTGACATGCTCTGCCTCTCAAATGAACTTCCCTTTGGTCTCTACTCAGTCAAAATATTTTACCAACAGCATTTTTCCTGGTAACTCAGACTTTAGCCTGCTTCCACTAGTACATACCTGTGGTTAATTTCACTGCCATGAGCAATTCAGTGGATTTAAATGGAGATATTCAAATGTTCAATTTCAGAAGCATGCAGACAACATTTGTGGGATTTGGATCTTTGGACTAACATCAATACTTTTTGATTTCTGATTAAAAAAAGAAAATATCTGTATACAGATTTGAAAAACTATGAGTCAGGTGCAGCTACTCTGAGACCTGTCATGACACAGAATATCAACGGCCTTCTCATTTAAGTACTTTGTTACTCTATTTCTTATTTTCTTCTTATATCCAGGTAACAGTAAGTAAAAATGCTTCCCTAGAAATATACTACTATAGGAACAACGCTTGCCTTGAAATTCCTCTGAACTTATCTTGGATCTGAAAGACTATAGCAGGAAAGTCTTGACAATTTACTTCCTGACAGATTTCCACCACTATCTGTTTCTATCTTAAGCATTCCTCACCAGCAGCGACACTTCCACTACATCAGTATGCTGACTATTCTCAATATAAAGAAGAAATGAGTGGGGAAAAAATGCCCCAAAAATGTAAATACTTTTCAAGATTTTAGAAGCTCTACTGAAGTACACACATCTGAGGTGTTGGGAAGGAGGTATATGATCTTGGAGAGCTTAGGGATAACTTAAGAACCCCTACATGGACCTGGCCTCCAAATGTAACCTGCAGCCATGTCCTGACCATACATCAGAAGGGATGAAAAAATGACACCTCCAGAAAGTCTGTAGAAACAGGTATAATTTTATCAGTGAGCCCAGGTGTCTTGTTATAGATAACCTTGGGATCAGAATATGAAGAGGCACCTATCCCATGGTGTGATCCTATCAGCTGTGATCTAAAAGCTTGAAGCAACTGCAAAGAGAAGGAAAAGTAAATGAGCTAACCCCTTGCCTTGCTCTAATTGCTTTTTGCTCAAAAACTGGATTTTTCTACCACTATGCAGAAAAAAGTAACAACTGAAAGACAGTAGAGGGGATATACCATCTGAAAATATTACCAATGGTATCCAGGTAAGGTTGTTTAAAATGAAGTATAAAACTAAAATAAGAATGCTAGATACTTCTCTCCTGACGTGTAAGCAAAACAGGAATCCATTTTATTTGAAATATTATTCACCTTGAACAGTTCCCTCTCTCATAACTGGAAATTTTAAAGGTCAGACATCCGTTAGTGTGAGAAAAAAAGAAGACAGAATTATCACTGCAACATTGTCAGCCTTGATAGGACTAACAGAGTGTCACTGATAAATTTATTTCTGTAACTAAGTAAGCATCCTCAGTTAAAAGGGGAAAGATATAAACTACATTTTTAAAGTTATCAGTTTTAGAAAATTAAATCTATGAACTCTGAAAACTGCTTTAATGTTCTCCAGTACATCAATAGTAGGAGATATTGTGCACAGACTATCACAAGTTTTTATTTCAACCTAGCATGACTTTTTTCTTTTTCTAGGTACTTACTGATTTGCTAAACCTCATTTCCAGCAAAAAAATGGCAATTCAGAAAATGAATATCACTGAACAAGAAAGTAATCTGTCTGTATTTTCAGAAATTCACATCACTGAACATTTTTGAACATCAATACACAAATCATTGGGAAAACATGCATATAATTAAAATACAATAAAATATTTTCATGTATATGGGTACATCTAGTTACACTTCTAGAACTTACCCTAAGCCCTTAAAAAAACTCCATTGCATTCAAAGGTATTTAGATGGCTTTTCCAGCTTCTTGCCTACAGATGTGCCTGGCTTACCTGCTCTCCAAACATAAGATGCATTACAGCAGGATAGAGAAAGGGAGGAAAAAAACTGAGTTCATTTCAGAGTGGCACAGAGTGAAATGCTCCTCCACAGGCATGAGGAAACTACAAATGAATACACGGACCAGTGAGCCATTCTCACTTTCTGAAATTACTGAGACAAGCTACCCTGCTAGAAAAGTACAAGTACAATCATGATGAAAATTAAGATCTACAATATTTCAATGACCACAACCACACAGTATTCTGAAGAATGTACATTTGTAAACTGAAGAATATACATTTGCTGGAAAATATTCATTAACAATTTTGACCCAGTAGCAATCACACAATTACACATATAAACATTGAAGCTTTTGGGTGTGCTTTTTTATCTCAACTTACATAAGTATATACTTAAGGTGAGTAGATATTTCACTATTTTCTTCCATGGGCAAGACTGAAAAGGTTTTGAAATCATCACCAGATGTAGCACACCCCATCTGATATCCAATACATTTGGTAAGCAAATATCAGATCTCTGCTTTTATACATAGTGCTGCCACAATTCTTTTAGAAGACCAGGTATGTAAGAGAAAGGAAGTCACAAAACTTGAAAATTAGTATTAATTTCTTTTGTGAATGATAAAAACAGGCTACAGAGTGGAGAACACAAGGGAGATCAGAACAGACAAAGGACAACAGAACTCATAATAATCTAAGGAAAAAAAGAGAATATATTATTTCTTCTTCGGTGGTATTGCAGATAATAAGTACAAGTAGTCAGTAATATGCAAGAACAAAGGACTTTCCCAATCTCTTCCATTCCCACTATGGAAATACTACTTAATTTTCAAACTTTGCAGGGTAGAAATATAGTAAAAATTAATCTTTTCCTCTATAATTCCACCATGCATCATGATAAGTGTAAATTGATGCTTCAAATATGGAAACCCAAGTGTTTACAGATATAGTAGTAACTATAAAATACCCACAAGTCATGTGTCTATTCTGGATGTCTATTCTGTCAAGGTTGGCAACGAAACCTTCTCATATATAGATGGATGCCCTACTATGAGCAGGAAGAGAAAACTCATCCTTAATTTTAGCACCGGGGGCCCAGCTTTCAAAAGTCTGGTAATTTCTAGTTTCTGCCAGTAGGTGTCTAACCTTATCAGGAAGCTCTGCTGGAGTCCATTCTCCTTTGGATACTGTGCTAAGCAGCCAGAAACTGATTTCTACATGCTTCAGAAAGCCCTGCTGCAAGGAGTCCTTCTGCACTGGAGTGAAATTACTGCCTTTTTAACTCTCAGAAAATAGACTAGGACTGAGGTTTGGAGTCCTACAAAAACTTAATGCTGATTTTTTTTTTTTAAGGTTTATTTAAAAACAGCTGGAGAGAGGGATAAGAGACATGTTCAGCTGCCCTCAACATTCCAGCAATAACAAGTGTGATGAGTGGTGATGGTTCACTGCCAACACAGCTACTGTGACTCGGTAGCACAAGCTGTGCACTGCACCACGAACCGCTAATGGGGACTTTACATCTTTCCTCTAATGAATTGAGGAAAGAAGGTGCTGGACTTACTCAAGTCCAGCAAAATGGTAAGAATTTAGGTTTTCATAGAATCAGCCGGGTTGCAAAGGACCTCTGAAATCATCAAGTCCAACCCTTGATCCAACACCACTGCAGTTACTAGACCATGGCATTAAGTGCCACATCCAGTCTCATCTTGAAAACCTTCAGGGATGGAGAATACACCACCTCCCTGGGCAGCCCATTCCAATGGCTGATTACCCTCTCTGTAAAGAACTTCTTCCCAATATCAAACCTCAACCCCCCCTGGCAGAGCTTAAGACCATGCTCTCTTGTTTTACTGATGGTTGTCTGGGAGAAGAGACCAAACCCCACCTGGCTACAACCTCCTTTCAGGGAATTGGAGAGAGTGATGAGGTCACCCCTGAGCCTTCACTTCTCCAGGCTTAACAGCTCCCTCAGCCTCTCCTCACAGGACTTCTGTTTGAGTCCCTTCACCAGCCTCTTTGCTCTTCTCTGGACCTGCTCCAGCACCTCAATATCCTTCCTGAATGGAGTGGCCCGGAACTGGACACAGTACTCAAGGTGTTCACACAAATTTTGTCTAGCTATCTACACTGTTGAGGTTTCAACTGTGCTTCAACAGCCACACGGGAAAGTAAAAACAATTTTGTGCTTACAAGTCTTTTCTCTTACTCAAGAAAAATTCTAAGACTTCATTCCAAGTCTTCAAGAATTGCAAAAATCTGCAAAAATCATAATAGGAAACATTCTGCAAATTAAAAATTTGAGGTCAAATATGTTGCATTAATTTTTCAGATAGTTTCAGATATTGTGCTACAATGTCTCTTCACCTGAGTTTTAGGCAATTCTTTCTTGTTTGTCTTTGTGTAAATGATTAATATTTATGTAAATGATTAATATTTAGATTATTATTTTGAAATGTGCTATTTATGTAAATGATTAATATTTAGAGTTGGAAAAGGTCATATATACACGTAATTCAGAGTGAATTTAAAGAATACTTGTGAATTTGTTGACGCTTTCCTAATCGCAAAATATATTGAGCATAGTTTTCGAGGTTTTGTAAATTACATTTTCTACTCTAAAACACTCAAATATGTATGTAAAGCTTCATAATTTCTATTTTTTCCAACTATCAATTGAAATTCTAGTAATTATCTAACTTTAAAATTAATTTTTAAGGCTAAGTGGATTTCAATATGTTAGATGGATAAAATTATTTTGTTTGCATTCTCAAATTAATATAAAACCAGTCATCAACATGCAGATATCTTTTTTTAGTCTAATCAGAAATGTGCTCAAGACATTTATGCTATTCCAGTGTAGACTTTAATTTTTGCTAATTATTTCATACTGACAATTTTACTATGATTTGCCAAGAATCATTCATGCTAAAGGGCAATATTCAATTTATTGATTCAATGGAATAAAAATATTATGGTAAGAGATACTCATTCAAAGTAAATTGCATTCTGTACTATAATGCCCATTATTACTTTAACATTTTGTTATTCAAATCACAGAATTAGGAATTATCTGTTTGCTTTAGATGTTCACCAGCTGATACATAGCTAATCAAATCACGTAACCATTACTTTATTTAAAAATTAATAGACTTGCTTAATATGTTAATATGTAGTAGAGACATCGTATATATAACATTAATATATTTAATTTAATAATTAATTTCACTGATAACCATAGAACAATTGCTCTACTTGTATCAATTTTTATTATTTCAGTACAACCTTTATTATCTGTACAGAAGTGCATGTGTACGTGCAGGTAGACATAATCTACCTTTACAAAAACAAGCAAAATCATTACAATCGGAATATAGTATTCATAATAAGCCTAATTAAAAAAAAAAATATTCCTAAGTCAAGCTATGAAATTTGATTAAGTGTTACATTGCTAATACTACCACTGACTACTAATGTGGACATTCAAAGAAAAAACAATTTTCTGCATTACGATGAAAAATACTGACACAATTCAAGAAGCAATGTCAGTGGATGCTTCTGCTCTCCAGTTCTCATCATTAGGCTCTACTTCTAAAGAAATATATTCTAGAAACTGTAGAATAACACACTGATAAAATATAAAGGCAGATTTCACACTGTCCTCTTGGAATAAGGCTACTTGAAAAGCTCTCAAGGGAAATAGATTGCCTAATGTTTGTTACATCGCAACATTTCATCACCCACTTCTCATTTTTCTTACTAGTAAGGATTCATAAGAATCCAACAAATCACAGCTATTCATTACATAATAATTTTGTGATTCAACAAAAGCTAGGTTAAAAAAAGACTAAATTCAAGTTTGCTTTTCCAAATTGATCCCTATTTATATTTTATTTTCTACAGTCTCTGACCAATTAAGAATAAGACCTAGATCTGCAAAGGGCCTTTAGCACCAAAATACTAAATGTTGAAGCAACTTGAGCAGGTAGTGGATTGAATTGCCTCGTGTTAGACACCCACATTTACTATAACACAGGACGAGTGTCATCAGCTGACTGAGTATTGTCTACGGAAAAGATTAGAAGAAGGACTAGTTTTTAAACCTGGCTCTTACCAAAGTGAAAAGTACTTCAAATCCTTGTGATGACACATATATCTGCTGAGGACTCACTGGTCCAAAGTTTCTCTAGGTCTGTGTGAGATATAAAACAGGATATGGACAAAGGTGTTTAAAATTTGGGAATGTACTTGAATTCAAATGGCAATCCTATGGATGGCTCCTATGGCTCTGAAACTCTTCCAATCACAGTTGCAGCACTTGGCCAGTTCACCAGGTTGTCTAAGAAAGAGGATTGGATTTCATAATGTGAGGCAAGGGGAGGAATGCACTGCTGCTACGTCACTCCATGTAAGAAGGTGGTGTATGTTGCTGAAACTTTGCTGAAGTTCTAATAAGAGAATGTCCTCAGGGTTATTCATCTTCTAAGTCATAAATTCTTTGTAAAATGATTGGAACAATAGGACGTCAATTCTTTGCTGACAAACTTGCTGCTTGCTGGGGTTAAGGATTTAAAAAAAAAAAAAAAATAGTTAAAATATACCACGACTGGGACCGCTGGAAGAGAACAATACAGTTCTATGTACTTAAACTACCTCATGACTTGCAGAGCCAGTGGCTTTTAAAGACTGTTTGTTAATGAGAGTTTGCAACACTGCGGTAAACCAAGGCCTGTAATTTGCAGATTTTATTTTTAGAAATACTCACTGGAGCACTGTGGCATAGATGGCTATGAAAAAAAAGAAGTAAAAGAAAGGGGGGAGAAAAGAGCCCATGCAAAATTAAAAGCCATTCAAGTTTCCTGAAAAAAAGTGTTTCAGAACAACAGGTTCCCCTATTTCTTAGGGGAAGGATAGAAGCCTAAATTCAAGGGCATAGCATATGCAACGCACATTCAGTGTGAAATGCCTGATGTTGTATCACATTCATAAAAAGCTGCTGCTAGCAAAATAGATAGCCAAATTGAAAGACACATCCCATTTCTATAAAAAACAGGAAAGGAAAACATCAGAAAAACTGATGTAAAGATGAAAAGCAGGCTTTTTTCCAGCTGTCTTTACTCAGCGCTGTAGTCAGAACCATACCACAAAACAAGACAGTCCAGTCAACATTAACTGTGAATGGGGTTATTAAAGGCAGAAGATACTCCTTCATGGCTTAATTTAATTATAATTCCTGGCAACTGGAAGGCCTTTAAACCTTTTTGGAATGCAGATGCGTTTCCAACAGTTTCGCCTCTTTGCCAAAATGCTCAAATAGTCATTTTTGAATTGGTTTCTTTCCAGAGCTGACAAGTCCTGTCACAGTTGTTTTTGTCAAGAGGCTCTGAAACCCCACTGGGTCGTTGTAGTTTTGATTTCTGAACCAGATTTATTTGTGTTCACTGTTTCACCTCGAATTGTCAATTGTAAAATTACACGCTGTCTTAAAAATTATCCTGACATTAGCAAATGCTCCCTCCCTCAGTGCCTGTTGAAAGCCATGCTGTTTGTTAATGTGACAGTGCAACTTCACCCCTTTCTTTTGCTTTTTACCATTTCCTCAATTCATTAGTGTCTTCAAATGTGCAGACATGAACTGTACTAAATAGCCTCTAGAAAATAATAAATAACCAAACAAAAAGTCACAAAAAGTCACAAAAAGTAAACCCAACATTCTCCTTTCAAATAGCACAAGGCAAATCAAAAGTGCCAGGTCAAAATTTACTGGGAAAGCACTGATTTTGGAACTTAACACTCATCTACCAGACCAACCTGCTGGACTGCCTATTTTCAGTGAAAGGAATGGAAAAATTCAGCCTACTTCCTCACACTTCTTTCACCTCAAGAGCGATTCAACACTGCAAAACAAGAATGGGTTTATCTCTTATCTGGATAATATTCACTATGACATAATGTCTAACTTCAAAAAAAAGACAGCTCAGTCACTGGCAGCACTCTCACTGTTGATTGAGGTTTAAAAGCATACACAAATCTTTACAAACTCAGGCTGTAAGTCAGTCATTCATCTCCAGTCAGTGGCTTTATGTGACATGAACTATGGATTTCTGTGCACTTCATAGCTTGGCAACAGCATCACTTCTAAAAGAGCAAAGAGGAGCAGTAACAGAAGATCTTATGACTACCCAGAGACTTCAGGGGACTGTGGATCAGATAATAATCAGCCACCAAAGAATCAGAAAATTTTGGCAGTTTTATTCTCTTTAAATTACCACCTGCTTCTAAAAACAATTTCAAAAGATCTAGCACAGCAGATCTCATTATGACTCTCATGGTTGGCTACAGTAAAAAATAAAAATGAAAAGCTCTTTCAAGATTGGATCTTTTTATTTCTCACCACAACTACTGTGAGACCACCTGCCTTTTATGCAGTGTTTGTAAAGCCAGTGTCTTAAGTGTCATGAAATACTTTCAATTTCTGTGGTTAGGAACATTTAACATCCCTGACTTTTCCTCAGTGATACAAAGGTTTGCAATGAAAGCAGCTCTTCAGTCTCTCCTCCCCTGGGTCAAATCCTGCCAAGTTCTGCCCATACCTCTCAAATGTCTTCTGGCTTTGTGCAGCCAGGCAGCACTTAATTGAGAAAAACAAGAAAGCAAAACACACTTTGAAAAATTGTGTTGCACAGTGTGGGGTGCAATTTGTCCTATTTGTACATACATCCTTTTCCTGATTTCTAGGCAACTTGTGCATGAGTATAAACACAGTAAGTGTTTAGTATTTTATTCCATGTTGTCCTAAAAAGTTGATTTTTTTCACCTAGCTCTTTTAAAATAAACTGTACTTAGGACAATTTTAAAATTCCTTCTTTACAAATAACAATAATAATAATCACTCCAAAGGCATAATGAGCTCTATGCAGAACCTTCTCCTTGGAATCTGCGCTGCTGTGGAGATCAAAGGATAGAGATAACCAAACTCTTGGATTGCAGATCAATAGCTAGAGTTCACAGTAGAATTTACACCAGTTTTATTTGCCATGAGCTTTGTTCACGGCATCTTCCCTGTTTTTCATTGTTTCACTCTGCTTGGTCTACATTGTGTTTCATCACTCAAAAATAATTGAATGCTAAATTTGGGAGCTAAAATATTTTTCAAAGTGTGTAAAGATTCACAAATAAATTTGCCAAGGCTGTGCTTTCACTTGAGAAGCAAAACAGCAAAAACCACTGTACTTTTTTTTTCCTTGAGCTATTATAGTTTTCTTCCTTTCCTTCCTGCATCTCTGATCTATTTATAAAGGCCTTTGTGTGCAAATGGTATTCATCTATCATTAATTTTTTATTCCACTACAGTAGTTTTGAAGGATAACCAGTTAAATTTGTTGCTCTTTAGTATATTCTAGCCTTGGTAGAAACTGTTTTTAGAATAATGGGTTTCCATGATTTTGTAGGCTGTCTTTCTCAGTTCTACCTGCCCCTACACACACACCCCTTTAAAATTCATGTAACTAGGTTAAAAATACAGAAAAAAAAAGTAAAAATAAAATCACAGACTGAATTTCCACTAACTGCAAAATGATAAAGTAATGGTTTATCAATTATTTAAATCAATGTGAGTTCTACCATGATTTAGGCACATACTAATTTCCATTAAGTTTGGGGAGGGGGTACTGCTATAAGTATCTACAATGCAAACCTAACTCAGATGATAAAGAAGCTATGCAGTGCTTCTGACTGCATAGTACATCTAACCTGAACGTGTATAGTTCCAGAGAGCAAAACAACTCTCAACCACGCATAAGTAACGTTGTTGTAACTGTCTCTACATCAGATTACAATATCTTCATCCATAGTACTTCTCTGGTATTTAAGGTGCAATAGATCATTGAGCTGGGGAATAACAGGACCAAAATCAGTGTATCAGCCAGCAACAGGAAGATGTTCCTACCTTCCCAGTTGATCCTAAACTCTTAGAAAGCAACACAGATGGGCAGCACTTCTTACCTTCTTCATCTGGCCAGGAGATTACCTTACTGGCACATGACCCATTCTCAGTTATTGAGGTCTTTATCATCTTAACACTGACCAGCACTATACCCCCATATTCTCCAAAATCTACAGCTGGTACAGAACATGGCACTGCACTTCTCCAGTACCTCTGTCTATGGCAAGTACACCAGCTCCCTACATTCTCCTAGAAAGGAATCAGAGTGAAGAGCTTGGTGACCTGGCCATACCTACAAATGCTGTTTAGAGTTATATTTGTTGGAGGTTCCGTTAGCAAATAACTCACTGTACTTTGAAAAGACAGACCCCTACTTTCTGTTGCTATGCCATATCTTCACATGAGGCTGAAATGTCACAAAGCAGCAGCACTCACTGTCACACAGCAAAGAATCATTAAGTGAGACTAGTCCCCTCCTGAAATAGGACAGTCTAGATGATAGTCTGGGGATAAAAAAGACAAGGGACAGAGGAGACATCTGTTCTGCTTTCTATTTCTTTCTGTTGGAAAGAAGGGGACAGGCAGGTAGCCCAACCCCAGGAAGATGCACAGCAGGGAGAAGCACAAGATTAGTGCAATAGACACTGAAATAGCCACAGGACCTATGAAGGTTGATATTATTTATAATCTGGGACTATTTTACAAGCATAATCATTGTTATTCAGAGTACTATGGGACAGTTCATTAAGAAGCCCTTGTGCGTCAGAAAGAATGAAAAAACAAGAGTTCCTTGGGTGCTAAAACCACACAGCATGATCTTGTGCTTCCTTTGACAACATACCAAGAGGGGGAGAGAGAAGATCAACAGCTCTTCCAATAATTGGACACTTCTCTTATTCCACATAATGGAAATAGGGGAGACCACTATTTCGTCAAGAATCTGGTATTCTTGAATTTTCTTTAATTTGGAACTGAATGTACCATTACAGTGAAATACAGTATGGCCAGACCAGACCATCCTGGCAGCAAATGAATTGGTTTTGTTTCTTTATGTTTCTTTCCCATCTTAAAAATGGAAAATTAAGAACTATTGAGGTACATTTCTTAGGCACATCCACAGCAGAAAGGGGTTAGAGGGGGCAGAAAAATCAATTCTTCTCTATTTGTTAAGTTCTCTCATTTCTTTGACCACTTCTGCTTTGAAAGGATACCCTATTTCAATGATGTATCAAAAAGCCCATTAATATGGATCCATCTTCCTGAAAATCCTATGTACAGATTCCTCATTGGTGAGAACACTATACGAATTGATGTTATAATGTAGAATTACAAATTTCTAATATTTCTAATAGGTGAAAAATTTTAGACAAAAATAATCTTTAGGCCTTTCCTTTCCAAACATAAGCCAACTAGATTTTGAAGGATAAGTGCAGCTGTTTTTCTATGGCAATCAATATATTTTACACAGTTTTCTATGTACTATGCTATGCAACAATCTACTGAGAAACAACTGAGAGAGATTCAATGGCAGAGGTTAATAACCCAAGAAAACATCACGTCTAAGGAAGCCTATTTGTGCATGCCACAACAATGATAGCTAAGCAGTCTGAAGGGTGCAAAAATAAAGACTAGGCATTCTATAAATGTGTTTTTATGTGCAAAGTCTACTTTAAAGTCTAACTTTAAAGCTTACCATTTATACAGGCTCAAAAGAATCTTAAAGGCAAAAAAAAAAAAAATTAAAAAAAAGAGCTTCTTTGAAGTGCTTTCTAATGCACCTGGCAAATTAGAAGTAAGAAATTAAACAGATTTAGTACTGGTAGGAGAAGGACTAATTAACATAACCAGATATATGGCAACCTTCAAATATGACTGTAGTGGCGCATTGATGTTAGCAGCAAGGGATGAACACACGTACTTAAAAAAATTAGACCATGAATAAGTCTCTGAATTGACAGAAAAAACAGACTACATGACTGAAAGCTTGAGGTCACAAAGTATAATCAAAGCCATAAGCAAAAAATCACACTAAAATATGTTAATGTAGCCTTTGAACAGCATTAAAAATTGAATAAATGGCTTCCATTTGACAAACAAGGTTCAAGTCTAGCAGTCAAGGTCCTGTACCTTCTATGGCCTGTGCAAAGAGCGTTAGAGTCAGTGGAAAAGCTTTTGTTGAGTCTATAAGTACTCAGTACAGCAGGAAGTGTCCTTGGGGCAGGGGGGCTTACTTGGGTTCAGAAATCTCTCTTACCTTGTTTGTTTGGATTTTTTTTTTTAACTGGCATACTAGCAATGAAGGTAATCAGTGTGAACAGCAAAAGGAAATGCTGGGAGGAGAGATTTTGGAGCTTCTTAAATCTTTTCTCTCCTCAGCTAACTGGTTTTTGTTTAAGAGTTACTGAAAGCTGGACTATATACACCAAGAAATTTCCAGAAACCACCGAGACTGAGCATAGGTAATAAAACTCTTGGGGTTACACTGCTTTTTAATATCTTGTTGATCGAGGCTCAGTTGAGACTTCAGTGAGAGACTCAGCAACACAATTAACTGTGGTTCACCCACCAGCTTCTTCCCTTCCCCTAGGCATAGGTCTTAATCCATATTCATTTAAAAGGAAGATCTCTCTCTACTCCATTCCTTCCAAACCACCATCACTGCTGTACAAATTATGACTTGTCATGAAAAGAACCAGAAAACCTCCATTTTGTACCATACCTTGTACCACTTTAATGGATGTGACTTCACTTATTTGAACAGCAACCATTGTTTTATTCCTGTTAGTCTGTGTTAAGAGGATTTTAATGCCTATTTAATGAAGCCTGGAGAAATGAAGATGTTGTTCAGCTTCTGTCCACTTAGCTGCTTTGTTAGAATTTATAATATCTCTTATAGAATTTTACCCTTTAGTTTTTCAGCAGCAATATTTTTCAGTTTCACCAGAACTACAGCATATGTTAATCTTTTAAGAAAAGTCCTGCTCTTTGCAGCATGCGTTATAAACAGCTTTCCTGAGGGCTTTGCCTTTTAATCTCATTACAGTGATTTATTTGTTTTTATCTACTTTCTCTTTGAAAACAGGTATTTAAAAGTGGTGTTTATAAATTTACTTAGATATTTGTGTACTGAAAATTTTCCAATGAAATACACAAATGTTTCTTTTAAACATCAAATACTGTTCAAAACTGTAACTTTAGAAAAAAGCATTGTGTTTACATAGAATTGAACGGAATATTTTGCTGAATATACTTCTAGGACTGCCTTTCCAACATTAAGATTTTTCTTTCCTCTTTCCCATGCTTGTTTTTAGAGTAATCTGGAGTTTAGTTGTATTAGTTGTATCTATATAAACCTTATCTGAGTTATCATGCAATGCTGTCTTTTCAGTTTGCTTGGCTAGAGTGTTTGCACTATTAGCAGTCGTCTCAAGGAATATTACTGTATTTGATACAAACAAGTGTTTCTTAGCTTAAACATTCAATTCAACTGTCTACCCTGAAGGTAAAGGTGTTTCCTTGATAAAGATGAGCTTTCTCCAGGGACAGCTGAAGGTCACAGGAAGATCTTTCAAAGGACTAAAGGGAATAACAATTTGAGTTTTCAGTTTCAAGGAATATTTCTTTGACAATGCTTCATATAACAAACTTACAGTAAATATATGCAGGATAAATTTAATAAAATAAACTAAACAAAATATTTCACTGTACACAGTTCTTCCCTTGGGGTATGGGGAAAAGAATAAACACGCGACAGATGTTAGTCATTATTAAAGGCATGGAAATGGAATGGCAAAGGGAATAGTCTGAGAATCTATAAATGCTGCAACTTCTATATGGTAGGTATGAGGCAGATGCTTTCATGTCATTCATAGCTCATTTTAAACAAGTTTTATTTCCAAAGGTGCTTTTTTCATTTCAGTCACTCTTGTGCTAAGGGTGGAAAGCAGAGGAAGTAGGGGATGTAAAGTATTCATCTGAAGACAAAACTACCAGGGTACCTTCTCTAAGAGCTTCTGACAGCAATCCCATCTTTCTCTCATCCCACTGAACTTCTCTGTCTTTGGAAATTTTTGTGTAAAAAATTATAATGATGAATATTAAAAATATTTCTCTCTAGAACTGTCCTACAGAGATTCCAGAGTCTCAGTGAAGGCAGAATGGAAGAGGGTGTTGTACTTACTGGTTTAGAGCTGCAGGTTTAGTTGGGAAGTCTCCTATTTTTTTTTCCAGAGTTCACTCATACATATATCATGCGTGCCCGGAGTCTCATGAAATACATTTTAACAAGGAGAATAAATAATACAAGACCTTAAGTACCATCACTGCTGAGATCACAAAGGACTCTTCTAAATGGTTGTTTTGAAAAATCATTTTTCTCCTGGACATACATTGGTTCTCTCTGTTACTTCTTTTAAAGTACCCATAAGAGTAACATCCTTCACGACTCGGTAAAAACAATCTGCGCTGAAAGCAATGCGTGATCTGAATCTGAAATATCAAAACTTTGAAGAGCTATTAAAATTCGTGTTGTAGAAGATTTAGTTTGATATTCTTTGTTGCATCATTTGGAAAAGAGACCATTTTTTAAGTGTTACTGAAAAATACATTAGAAAAGCATAATCTGGTTTGCTTTTCCTAAGTCGGGAGGCTTTTGTATTACATAACAATTCAGAGGGAGCTTTTATTTACTTATAAATACAAAATGGCTACTCCAAAGATCTTCATATATGTTTTGCAAAACTGGCTTATTTTGGGTATTTACTTGGACTTCTTGATGGGAAAAAACACCCACATAAAATATGATAGTGAAAATCAGCATAATGCATTATGTTGTGCACCTTCAGCTGTTGTAAGTCAGTATGAAGCTTTTCCACTCCTACAATTGACAGTGCGTTACAGAAGGGTCAATATTTCCAAAATGTTTTTCAACAATAGGAACTATTAGAGCATCCAAATATTGGCTGAGATTTCTAAACATAACCACTTTCATTAGAAAGGTCAGTTTTAATTTGAAAAAGTTTTAAGAGCAAAATATAAAACAATTTTCTAGAAGGGTAAAACTGACAAATTCCGGATTCTGTCCAGATGGTGTGGGGGTTTAGGTTTTTCTTTAAGTAGATCTATATTCCATTTCATAATTCCAAAACCTAGGTAATCATTAAATAAATAAATAAACAAACTGCTTGAACTTTAATTGTAAATGCCTTGTCTGAAAAGTTCTAGCAAATGTTGCAGGACTGATGAGGGTGAACAGAAAAAAAAATATTAAAAATGCATTCAGGGATAATAGATACAAGGCTCAAAGTCTCCAAATAATTTTAAAAAACAACAGGTACCAATCACTTCTCAGGAACTGGCTGTCCCTTGGTCAGCAGCTCTAACCTTTAAGTATGATGGAGCCCTGGTTTCCTAGAGATGGCTGAACACCTGCCTGCCTGTAAGAACTGGTGAATGAATTCCTTATTTTTGCTTTGCTTGCATTTCATTACCTATTAAACTGTCCTGATCTCATCCCATGAGTTTTCTCACTTTTACCCCTCCGATTCCCTCCCTCATCCCACTGAGTGGATTAACTGAGTGTCTGTGTGGGGCTTAGCTGCCAGCTGGGATTAAACCATGACAACCTAACTGCAAGTAATTAAGTTTGAAAGAGTGTTGTCTAAGGGATACAGAAAAGAAGTGGAATCACTCCAACACCATGGATTCATTCAGATGTAGGGTTGTTAGATGTGATTTTTCCCTTGATGTGGATATTGAATAGATCTGTGGTTAAATTATCTCTCACACCTCCTTGTCCATCACCCATGTAAGACATGATTTCCTACCCGATACATTTGCAGGAATTCTTTTGCTTGGCCACAATATGAAATCAAGGTCTCATTGAAGATCCCTTTCACTGCTATCTACACTGGTGCCAAGAAAGGATGCTCCAAGGAGACACAATACTTCAAACAGTTTTCTGTACCACTGTACAAATCAAAAAATAAAATTCACACAAACCAGTATTTACAAACTTGATAGGTGCACTCAGCATCCATAATGTATTTTCAGACAACTAAGTAAGTGGATTCCCTTGCAGAAGTTCTGCTTTCCTGGGAGATCACATCATAGAAAAAAACATTCTATTTGGTTCCTAGTACTTTTCAAAATGGTTCAGCAGGCCTTCAAACACCCTTCTAACATGATAAGCATAGCCAGTATCCAAACAATTACGATTTTATCAGTGTTGCTGTTCATTTCTCTGAGAAGACTCCACATCCGAACACTGTTGAAGTCTCTTTTATCCTCTTGCAGAGTGAATAATTTCTCAAGAATACTAGAATTCATTCTTATCTTACAGTGTTTTAAGTTGCCCCTGTTTGAGTTCAATTCTTGAAAAACTGAAATCCTGTCTGAAATACTTCCCCTGAAGTTTTTATTCTAAAAAAACTAAAACAACTTTTTCAATTCATGTAAAAAAAGTCATTCAGGTTTGACTAAAAAGGAAAAAAAAAATCCTTGGAATTCACTTGACTTAGAACAAGAGTAATCATTTCAGTTTTTCAAAGTAATATTGTACTTAAAGGATATGTTGAAGTTCCATCTGAACACAAGAGAACACATTTTTACTGCAGTAGTTGTCAAATATCAGAACAGATTGCCCAAAAAACTTGTGGAGTATCCATCTGTGGATATATTAAAAACCCAACTGGACACAGCCTTGGACAACGTGTCCTGGTTTATCATGCCCCATGTAGTGGACTAAGATGGTCTTAAGAGGGTCCTTACTCCCTCAGCCATCCCACAATTCTGTGACTACCTGTGAAATAGAAACCTGTGAAATCAAGGTTTTTCATCCATCAGGACAGTATATTTAAACAATAGAATATTTGTCTCAAAACAGAAACAAAAATAAGCATTTGAATTAAAAAAAACCCCAAACACTACTATTATACTAACAACAAATAAGTTGCTGGCTTTGAAACATCCTCTGTTTTCATTTGTTACCACTAGAGCAACTGTATGTTGGAATGCACACGATCATACACAGATCTTCCTGTACTCTACATGAGATCACATTTCTGTCTGTGCAGAAGGCCCTTACAAGAAACTGGTCAAGAAGAAATTTACAGTCCCTTTCTTTTTCGAACCCAGTACATAAAGCTATAACCTTTTCACAATTGTGTAGAGGGCTTTCTTGTTTTCATCACTCCCCACTGATGTTGAGATCTCACAGTCTGATGAACAGAAGTCTAAATTCCCACTCTTTTGTTAAAAGTAAGTCTGTAAATTTAAGTATTTACATTGCATTTTTCATCAACAGACATTAGGCAATCTTCCAGTTATCCAACTTGTAACTTGAAAAAGATTAGAAGTTAAATGAGCAGTTATCTATATGACACTGCAGTAGGAGACTTTCCCCATAAAAAAAACCCCACATAACTTTAAGAGCTAGGATATAGTTTCTTTCAGAAAGCAGAGTTTCTGATTTGGCTTTCCATTCCACAACACAGATACATCTGCAGGCAGAACCTTATCTTCCCTTAGTTTTGCCCTGTCTCTCCACAAACTGCTTCTAAGGTCTCTCTCCTCATAAAGAAGTTTGTACAGCGCAGATTACATGCATATTAACTGTAGCTGAACTTTTGTTTAGCAGAAGCAGATATTTCTGCCTGGATAATAAGAGCAGTAAAAACCAGAACAGGTTGCCCAGAGAGGTGGCAGATGCCCCATCCTGAGAAACATTGCCTAGTAGACAAGGTGGTGTTAGGTCAAAGGTCTTTTCCAACCTAGTTGATTCTGTGATTCAAGGTCAGGTTGGGCGAGGGTCTGAGCAACCTGATGTAGTTGATGTCACTGTTCATTGAAGGGGGGTGAACTAGATGACTTTTAAAGGTCCCTTCCACCCAAACTATTCTATAATACTATGACCTTACTAAGAACCACTTTTATTTGCTATTTATCTCTAGCAAGTAGATTTTGAGCTGTAGTACAGTTGTAGTACACCCTTCATCCAAAGCTGCATTTTACTGGAGAAAGAAGCAATTTCTGAGTAATAAGTAAAGTAGACTATAGATCACTTTGGGATGCTTCTGGATGACAGATGTTATATAAAGAGAAATCATTCTCACCAAATCATTAGTGACAAAGCCATTATAAGCTGATGGCAGGCTGGAAGTCAAAGTGAAATGAATTGCCATTTACTTCAGTAATGCCTTTAATTCGTCATAGCCTAAACCAAAGAGCCTGTTCTGCTAAATTATATGAAAAAGGTCGCATTAGCCATAAATGTAACTTAGTAGCTCCTCTCAACTCAGGGCAGGCATGCAGACCCTTCAACACAGCATTGGTCACTGGGCATCACTTCAAGTGCGTAGCGACCTTCCCAAGTAGGGAGGTCCCCCACAGAGGCAGAGCTGGGAAAGTACCTCGAGCTACCTCAGACACACCCTCCCCAGTCCTTCTGCCCAGTATTTTATCTGCAAAAAGAGTTTCAAACCCTAACAAACCAAATGCACAGTCTCTGTTAAATTTATGTATAACATCACAAGTTTTTTTCTTGACTTATTTTTGAGTCACTGGATCTCATTCCCAGAGTTTCTGGTGATTTTCATTAGCCTGCTTGAAGATTTCATTTACATGGGCTAAAAGTCATCTTCATCCATAACAGGGAACTCAACTCGTACATGTGCACTCATGGGGCGGTGGTAAGTATAGCTACCTAACTACAAAAACAGTAATCCAGCAATTATTCCTTAAAAAGTAATCAGTTTATTCTATTTATGTCTTCTAGCATTATTTAGAGATCCAAGCTCAGTTTTGCTTATCCCCACATTACAGACCCTTTCCCAGTTCATCGTTTTGAAGCATTAAAAAAAAAAAAATCAGAAAAGAAAGGCAACATTAAAAATAAAGAATAGAAAATGTTTAGAAATAAGGACAGAAGAAAAGGACAGAAAGGCAGAAAGAGCAGAAATATTGTGTAGAAAGAGAAAAACATCTGTCTGAATACCTGTACTAAATATTCTACACCAAAGTTGTGAAGAAACTTCAAGTATAGTTTGAATTCACCACCTAAGTCTTATTGGAATAGAAAGCATTAGACCAAAAACAATCTTTGGAATATGCATTTTTCAGACTAAGAAAATCCTCTGTAATTTCAGCTGGCATGCTTTCCATGTCATAGATTTATTTATGGCAGTCTATTATATCCAAACACGCTGCTTGAACTTCACTCTGTTACAATCTATGACATATTCAATTTTCTGCCTTTGCTGCTTTCCACATCAATGGATTTCATATTGTCTACAAGAGGATGAGGCATTTTTCTACTGTTTGCTGTAGAAGATACAGACAAAAACACGTCCTCTCTTCAAACTAATTTTCAAATGTTTCTCTCACAATGAATACTATTTCCATGACCTTTGTTTGCGCTACCAGACTCCCACAACAATTGAATAATCTCTCCTAGGTTTAATGGACTGCGTTACAGTAAGATCAGTGTCCAGAGACCATGAGAGTTTTAAAACAGCCCTTATCTATGTGTACAAGTGTCGAGGAGAAAAAAAGTATCCAAAAAGAGCTTGAGTTTTTACCTCAGATAGAATGACTAATTACTCCACTACACATGCCATTTTCAGCTTTTTCCAAAACTGAAATCTGCACAAGAAATATGTAATTAGGCAAGGAAATCAGAGGGAATTTTGGAACATGTGGTACTGCTTGTTATAACAGAATCCTCTCCTCTCATTTTCATGACTCTGTGCCTGGCAAAAGTTCCAGCATTGCCATTTAATTAAGCACAGCTGTAGTTCACCAGAAATAAGGTGATAAAATACCTAACACATGTTCAAAATAAGAAACACCAAGAATTTTCATACATCCATCCTTGAAGGCAACATTTTTATATTAATATTTCAAGGATTTGGTCGATTTTGCTAACTCCAGAGAGTTACCAAAGCAGTTACCAAAGCAGTCCAGATTTCAAACTGGTCTTCAAAAGTTACGAGAATGATAATATGGAATATCTTTGGGTATAAAATGCATTTTGGAAACTGCAAAAAGCTACAAAAGCTACAAAAAGGCTTTTTGGAAATACTTAAGATCCTTTAATACTATCTATAGAAAAACATGTTACTTTTTGTTGTAAAATTTCTCAGTCCATGGTACCAGACATTACGTAAGTCTTCCATGGTTAGACTTCTTTGTCACTGCACTTCAATTCTTCTTCTGTTCTCAAAGCAAACAGACTTTCAGCATAATGTAGATTACCACAGCAAGCACAAAGGTACTAGCGAAATATAGACCTAGATTACTATAAAGTACCAGAAATTTAGAAGTAGAAAGCTTAGTCATTACATTCTTCATTTCCCATTCTCTGCCAATTTTAAGAGCCTTCATTGTACTTTAACAGCAAGACCTGTAGGTAAGGCTTAGCTGTAAAGGCCCTGACATTATCAATTCTCTGTCAAAGAGAATTCTCCCTTAAAACTAGAGTGGTCTATAAGGGACCCAACAAATAAACAGAAAGATAAAAACAACAAAGAGGAAACAAATTTAACTATTTTTCCTTGTACAGTTCATACTTCAAGCTCTTTCTGCTGACATCCCTTCCTGTTTCTAAAGCACTGGGTAGCCAAGAAACATCATTAAACCTCTGTGCTGACAGTAGAGTTGCAGAAAGAAGAGAAGCAGTGGGTAAGCATTTCACTAAAAACTAAAGAAAGTTTTGGCTGTCTTACAGGCTCTTTGCTTCACTTACTCATATCAACATCTCCACTGCCGCCAACAGAAAATCAGACACAAAGACAGAGCAGAAATACTACCATGTCACATTCCATATTAATCATTGGTTATCACAGATTTCCACATTTAGTGAACACCTCCTTAAACTGAGTCCAGAATGCTTTCACCACAGTGTTTTCAGAGGGTTTTCTAACTCTGGGTTCTTCTGATCATCTTTACCTAAGAATGGAAAATTCTGCTCTGGAGCAGTTGAAAAGCTTAAGAAAAGACAAAACCTTTTCTTGTTTCCTTACGTTTCTATTTCCATGTCAACACAGAGCAAAAGCCTACTGCTACCCACTCCAGCCTGAAACCCTAGAACAGTAGGAGCATAATACTGTTCTAATAATACTTAATACTGATCACATTCTGTCACTGATTAGGAGAACATAATACACCAGTGTTTTACAGAATAAACTTTGTTGTGTTTTATCATTACATAATATGTATGTCACTGAAACATATACAGGACAGGTGAGGAGTGTGAAATGCACAGCCATAATAGAGGACCTCAAGACACCAACCAGTTCCTCTTCTACCACAGCCAGTTTGCACAGTAGCAAAGCACACCCACTTTGATGTAGTCAGATTCTAGTCTTCAAAAGTTCTGGTCATAAGTATCTCAGCCCCTACCCAGAGAGTTTCTTTCGAAATTTATTGCAATTTAAAGTCAAAAATTCTTTTGAATAATCAAATTTCCCAGTCCAAAAATTAAACTGTTTTTTCTAGGGCAATTTGAAAACAAATTCTAACTTTTTAGTCTTCTGACCAAAGTGAAAGCTGTGCTGTTTCAGGTGAGTTTCGTGATGATATAGTGACATAATGACTCTGTGAAGCTAATAAAAGTGACATGACCTACTTTGAGAGAGAAAAGCCCCACATTATGTAACTCTCCTCTCTCATCCTAACCATTCATTTTTCATGATAAAAAGTGGAGAACAATTGTTTTCCAAGATTTTCCTAGTCCAAATCTTATACATTAGATATTAGGAAAAAAATTCTTTACTGTAAGAGTCATGAGGCACTGGAACATGTTGCCAAGAGAAACTGTGGATGCCCCATCCCTGGAAGCGTTCAAGGCCAGGTTGGATGGGGCTTTGAGCAACCTGGTCTAGTGGAAGATGTCCCTGCCTTTAGCAGGGGGGGTTGGAACTAAATGATCTTTAAGGTCCCCTCCAACCCAAGCCATTCTGTGATTCTATGATTCTATGGGCATGGCAAAGATCAAGTCAGGACCCTGAGATTTGGAAGACTGAACTCCCAGCTGTCAAAATAATTAGTGGATAAGATCCCCTGGGAAACCATCCTTAGGGACAGGAAGCTGATCAGAGCTGAAGCTCTCCAAGGACAATTTTCTTAGAGCACAAAAGCTCTCCACTCAAACAGGGCAGGCAGGAAACCAGCATGGCTGAGCAAGGACCTGCTCCTCAAACTTAAGAGCAAGATGGAAATGCACAGCCAGTGGAAGCAGGACCATGTGACTTGGGAAGAGTACAGGGATGTGGTTTGGATGTATAGGGATGGGATCAGGGAAGCTAAGACACAGATGGAACAGGATTTGGCAAGGAATGGGAAGAGTAACAAGAAGGGATTCTATAAGTACATAGATCAGGAACGAAAGGCCAAGGAGAGTATATGCTTCCTGGTAAATGAGAAGGAAGAAATGGTCACAGTGGATATGGAAAAGACTGAAGTTCTCAATGAATTCTTTCCTTCAGTCTTCATTGGCAGTTAGGTTTCCCACACTTCTCAAGTCCCTGAACCTCTGTGTGGGGGTTGGGGGAGAAAAATCCCTCCCACTCTAAGCAAAGAGCATGTTCGAGACCACTTGATGAAGCTGAATAGCCAAAAGTCAATGGGACCTAATGAGATGCATCCCAGGTTCATGAGGGAACTGCCTGATGCTTTTGCCAAGCCACTTTCTGTCATATTTGAAAAATCATCACAGTCAAATGAAGTTCCCAATGACTGTAAAAAGGAAAACATCACTCCTATTTTTAAGAAGTGGAGAAAAGAAGACCAGTGGAACTGCAGAACAGTGAGCCTCAACTCTGTGCCTGGGAAGATCATGGATCAGATCCTCATGGAAGCAACGCTAAGACATATATGAGACAAGGAGGAGACCTAAGACAACCAGACAACCTTCACTAAGGGCAAATCATGCCTGACAAATCTGGTGGCCTTCTATGATGGAGTGAATGCAATGGTAGACAAGAGAAGACAAGCTGATGTCATCTACTTAGACTTCTGTAAGGCCTTCAACACAGTTTCACATGACATCCTTACCTCCAAACTGGAGAGACATGGATTTGATGGATGGGTGCAGTGGGTAAGGAACTGGCTGGATGGATGCAGTCAGACAACTGCGGTCAATGGCTCTATATACAGGTGCCCAGTGACTAGTGGTCCAATTTCAAGGTGCTGCACCTGGGTCAGGCAATCCCAGACGTGTGTACAGACTGGGAGAAGAACTCACTGAGAGCAGCCCTTTGGAGAAGGACTTGAAGGTTCTGGTGGATGCAAAGCTGAACATAGTCCAACAGTGTGTGCTCACAGACCAGAAAGCCAACTGCATCCTGGGCTGCATCAAAAGAGGTGTGATCAGGTCAAGGTAAGTGATTTTCCCCCTCGACTCTACCATCATGAGACCGCACCTGGAGTACCACATCCAGCCGTGCGGTCCTCAGCACAAGAAAGATGTGGATCTGCTACAGTGTGTCCAGAGTAGGGCCACGAAGATAATTCGAAGTGTGGAGCGCCTCTCCTATTTAGACAGGCTGAGAGAGCTGGGGTTGTTCAGCCTGGAGAATAGAAGGCTCCAGGGAGACCTTATAACAGCCTTCCAGTTCTTAAAGGGGGCTTATAAAAAAGAGAGAGTGACATTTTACATGGACAGACACAAGGAGGAATGGTTTTAAACTAAAAGATGAAAGATTTAGATTAGATATCAAAAAGTTTTTTGCTTATCAGTAGTGAGGCACTGGAACAAGTTGCCCAGAGAAGCTGTGAATGCCTCATCCTGGAGATGTTCAAGGGGTTGGATGGGGGCCTGAGCAACCCTACCCATGGCAGGGGACTTGGAACTAGGTGATCTTTAAGTCTCTTTGAACCCAGACTGTTCTATGATTCTATGATTTGCAGATTAAAAGAATAGGCCCACAGACCTACAGTGAAATTCAACAAGGACGAATGCCAAGACCTGCACCCGGTAAGGAAGCCTGGCCATGATGTGGGCTGAAGTCTGGATGACGGAGGAGCAGCTCCTCAGCCAAGGAAAGACTTTGCTGTCTTGACAGACAGCAAGCTGAACATGAGTCAACAGTGTTCCCTGGCAGAAAGGGCCAACAACATCCTGGGCTGTACTAATAGAAGTCCAGCCAATAAGCTAAGAAAAGTAATTGTCTTCCTTCCTTTGGTATTCGTTAGGCTGCACCTAGAATATGATGTTCAGTTTTGGTTCTTCACATACAAGAAAGACCAGGATCTATTTAAGCAAGTTATTAAGCCCCCAACAGTATTGTCAGGAAGCACTTGCCCTCTGAGGAGAGGCTGAGAGAACAGGGCTCGTTCAGCCTGGAGAAGTAGGAGTTTCAGAGGGATCTAGCAGAAGCCAACATCTGTTAGTAACTTAACAAGAAGACAAAGTCAGGATTTTTTTTTTTTTTTTCAGTTTTTGTCCCTGCTATACAAAAAATATGTGGATAGAATGGACAAGGTCCAGAGAAGGGCCACGAAGATAATCAAGGGGCTGGGAGGCTTGCCGTGTGAGGAAAGGCTGTGAGAACTAGGTTTGTTCAACCTTAAGAAAAGAAGCTTTAGTGAAGGCCTCAACATGATCTTCCATTATTTAAGTGGTGGCTACAAAAAAGATGGAGACCCCATTTTTAAAAGGAGTCACATGGAAAAAACAAGGGGTAATGGGTACAAGCTACCCCTAGGGAGATTCCAATTAGACCCAAGGGGAAAATTTTTCACAATGAGAAAAATCAGCTATTGGAATAATCTTCCCAGAGAAGTGGTGGATTCCCCAATGTTGGACCCTTTTAAGATTCATCTGAACAGAGTGATAAGCCATTTTGTCTAGACTATACTTTTGCCAAGAAAGGTAGGACTGGATCATCCTTGAGATCCCCTTCCAGACTGGTACTCTATGGGGTTTTTTTAGCATTGCATAGTTGGAGGATGAGAGACAATAAGCATAAGTTGAAATAAGAGAACTTCCAACTGGATATAAGGAGAAACTTTTTCACAGTGAAGACAGTAAGGCAGCTGAGCAAACTGCCCAGGCCGGTTGTTTCACTTCCATTCTTGGGGATTTTCAAGAATTGAGTGGAAAGCCCTGAGCAAAACCATCTGTTCTGACAGCTGACCCTGCTTTGAGCAAACAGTTGGACTAGAGACCTTCTGACATAATTTCTAAACTATATGGCTCTATGAAATTCAGGTTTCCAAATGTAATGCTCTCTCTCAAGAGTTTTCCAGTTTTCTTATTAGAAATCAGTACTCAGTTACTCAGATACGTTTTTGCCTGCTGTATATAAGTTGTTAAAATCTGAGCTTGTATTTTAGCATTTTCACAGTATAAGTATGATTTTAGCACAAAATATTACATAATGTTTGATGCTTAAATACATTAACAGGCATATGCATGGTAATTAGTTATTAAAAGCATTTACTGAAGATAAAAATCCAAGTCAAAAAAGCCTTTCTTGAATCCCTACTTTTTTATTCCACACTCCCCCATTCCAAACCACTATGGAGAAACCACAGCCTGGATATTGGCATAAGCATTCTAAAGTCTCTTGAAACTTTTCTTTATGACTTTAAAGAGACACAACAATTTTCTGAGTTCTTCAAGAAATAAGGAGTTTTCAGTTGACACATGGTATCCACATTTGTGCCACAGATGTGATTATCTTGACTCAGAGGTAAGGTCAGAGAATACTTAAGACAATTCGATTTACATAAGTCCATGGATTCTGNAAGGGATGTTTAAAAAGACTGGCATGATCAACTCTGATGAGAAGTGCACCCACAAGTGCTGAGGGAGCAGGCTGATGCCACTGTGAGACCACTCTCAATAATCTTTGAACAATCATGGCAACTAGGAGACGTGCCTGGGAACTGGAGGAAAGCAAATGACAGACACTCTATCTTCAAGAAGGGGAAGAGGCAAGAACCAGGGAACAAATTGGTCAGCCTCACCTTGACACTTGGGAAGATCATAGAGTAGCCAATTCTGAGAACCATTTCTAGACACATGAAAGACAAGAAGGTGACTGGGATCAGTTACCATGGATTCACACAGGGGAAGTTATGTTTGACCAACTGTGAAATACTGGATTCGAATCTCACTGAATTATATGTAAACCTGTCTTATATGGGGAGCCTGGCCCTGTTGGCTGCAGGCCATTTGCTCTCAGCAGGCGTTATGTGATAAGGCAGGCCTTACCATGTACCTGCACGCCTAGGCCCAGCTTTTCCCCACACACATACTCACAGTGAGTTGGCTCCTACCCATATTTACATATGTAAACCTGTTTGTTATTCTGGATGCTTAAGCTGCATTAATCCCATCACAAAACTGGGGACATGTTAGAGCAAGACATTAATTTCTTCATATAAAATACAGAGAGAAGAGACCCTGCAGCTGAAAGTTTATATCTTCCCGGTAATAGAGAGGATGATGGGATACTGCCACTGAGGTGGCAATTGCCTATTGGACTTGCCAATCCTTATACAAGGACTTCAACAGAACCTGGAAGAACAAGTATGGTACTACAGAAACACCAGGTCATTTCAGATGCTAATAATACTATGTCTATACAAAAGTTTTCTAAACGTTTTTCTGGAAATATTTTATCTACAGATAGTCACAGACTGTACCCAGCCTAGTACACAGCAATCCTTTGAAGACAGGCCCTAAAAATTAGACTGAAAGTTAACTTTACTTCACTGGAAAACTGGAAGAAGGACAGTGTCATCGTCTTCCCAGAGAATGAAAGTATGTTTGAGGAATCAGAAATCAGAACTAAACTGAAATTTGAATGACAAAAGAAACAGTATATCATATAACCAGAACAACTGCTATTGCACTGGATACACATGGGAACTTAGAGGTAATCCTGTCACAACCTCTTCTCCCTCCAGTATGAACATACTCAGTTTGTGGACTTCCACATCACCATTTGAATTCTACATGTTGTCCATCTGTCTCTTATAAATAAGGGACATTGACAGAACTTACCTGACTGCTACGTAAAGGTCATGCAGCTCAGTGAAATTTACAGCCTGTATTAGAACAGAGTCCAGAAGCAGTGTCACAGATTTCTAATCAGCACATATGCTCCAGCAATGAGCATATTACAAAAATCTACTGCTAGATAAAGTCAGTCTAAAAATTAATTGCCTAGGATAAAGGTGTAGATACTCCTACTGAGCTGAGTGAATGCATTTGAAAAGGAAGAGTCATTATTTTACTGGGACACTGTTACTTGTATAGATCATTAGCTTTAAGTTTCAATTCAGTACATGTTTAAGTACAGGCCTAATTTTAGTTCACCATGGCTGTTCCTCTTGAAGTCATAGATTCAGAGGAAATAGCTCTGCAAAGGACTGAGTGTTTCACCATGCCATCTCAAAGAAAAAACGCACACTGACACAGGTTTGAGTGCCTTTGCCCTGGCAGCTGTTCCATATTATTATTCTGAGCTCTCATAAGTGAGGTCTCTGGTGAATGCTTGAAAAAAAATTGTCTGGGGTAAATAACCCTAGCAAAAACATTCTTAGCAGTCTTAAAAGACATTTAATTACATGACTGTTTATCCACATACCAGTAGAAAAAAAGTTGGCCCCATACCCCTACAAACTATAGTGTTCTTTATCAAAAGCTTGATTTTCACAGCAATACTGCATCTCTGGGGAGCCAGGCATCATGAAGTGTAACATGAATATTGCCAAGAATAATACTGCTTAAGTAAATGCTTTAATTTTTCCTGCATAAACCCCACCTGTGAGATGTTCTAGCAGTCTGCATCAGAAAAAAAAACCAACAAACCAATCCCTGTATGCCCACCTCAAAAAAACCAACCTCTGCTAGTAACCTCTGCTCTCAGCACTGTTACAGATCTTGACCTACAGATCAATTTGACAAAAATGCTCCCTCTCCTTTGGATTATACTAGCTTTTTGGTTGTGGAAAAAAAAAATACTATCAAATAATTGCACATCCTAGTACTAAGCAGTAAAAAAAGCTACTTTATGAAAGATTACATGTGAATATTGCTACTGGGAATGAAGCAAAATAGAGTTTTTCATAGAACATTGGAGTCATATCTGGTATTTTTACAGTAAATTGCATCTAGTAGTGATCCTTGAGGAGTAACTATGAATAACTTATCATCTGTGACAGCAGCGCTGCCCTTGATGAGGAGTTGCCCCTGCAAGGTTGCTTCTGCTTCTCTTGGCACTGGGAGGCAAATTGGAGAATCTTCTCTTGTTCAACTTAACAACTGTATTCTGAGTGACTAATTGGCTAGAAATCCCTACTGGGACTACAATTGCCAGTAAAAGAAACAAACAAAAAAAAATTGCATTTAAGCGTGGGCTAAGATTAGGGGAGACATGAAAAAAAATTATTAGATAAAGACAGTGACAAAATGGAAAAATAAAACTTATTTTAGAAAGATTAGAGATGTAAAACTCCCATTAGTAGTATTCAGGTAGAAAGTACAGGAGAAGCAAATTCTGACAGTACGCTCTTCTCGCTTGCATACCAACAGCTAATGCTCCTATGGGACACCACAGTGGTTGAAAACAGGCATATCACAACCAGAACTACAAAACACTGGGAACGGAGTTCAGTACAGGATATTGAATGGAGTTCAATACAGGGCATGTGAAGTTTCTAAGTTTGGTTTTCTGCATTTACTGTACAATATTTTTTGTCACTGCTTCATAATTTCAGTAGGAAAACCTCTGCAAAAGCACAAGTGTGTGAATGGAAAGAGCTCTTATTGGGGCAATGCCAGACTTACAAACTGAGTTGGGAATTGTCTTCAGCACAACACAAAGGTAGTAGGTTTACTTACAAGTAGCACTCTAATAAGCAGCTGAGTCAAGACACGGTGACTCATTTCTTCTCTCTTCTTGTATTACAGGCACTGAGAATATCGCCAAAATTACAATTAATAGGGAAATTCAAACAGTGGCATTCTTCTTCTGTGCCATTATTATATTTATAGTTTTTTCTAAAGCATTAAGATTTTCCATTATCTAAGGGCAGGATGACTCTCATAGTGCTGCACATGCTAATTTAAGGGTGATCATGGGAGTGGTCCTGATCTGATGTCTATCTATTGCTATCACCTAGATCTTTAAAAAGGGAGACAGCTTCCCACTAATATTTTCAGAGGCTGTGCAGTTCCTAACCGTCAGTGAAACACTGGGAACTGGAAACCTACTGACATTTTCATTCAGTTTGGTTCTTCTTTCTGAACTGACGGACCTTTAAAATTCAACCTCTTATTGCAGGTTATTTACTGTGAAATAATGTACTTAAGATTTAAAACCATTTGCACTTCCCCACTGATTTACATTCACAGTTTGGAAGCACAGTCCATTTGAATCCACACGCTTAACTAAAATCCGTAACAATTCAGCTTCTAATTTGCAGTAGCTTTCAAATCCTTAAATATGGTAAATCACTCTTCATCTCCCATCTGACCATTCTGTAACAAAATTTGTCAGCTTTTTACTTACATCATTACTTTCAGCTTATTTGACCAGTTAATTTTAATTGCTTTCCCAGTAGAAGGTATTTTTAATCCACTCTGCTGAAACAGTCCAACCAAAACTAAAACCAAAACAGGGTATTTGAACATCCTACTGAGCCCCAGAATCTGCAACTGCTTCAGCTGCCATTTCAATGATTCTGATCTCTGAAGTGTAACTGCTTTTATTATATCACTATGGACCCAACTGGATGCTGCTCTTTTTAACCTATATCTTTCAACAATCCCATTTAACCTCTACCAATAAGCATTGATTATTAGTTGGAAGCAAGGGCAAAGGCAGCACATTATGATGAGAATGGTAATGATGAGAGCAATTATAATCAGTTGCAGGGAGGGTTTTGAAAGTGTTTTTCATCCTTTACCTGGGAGTGCAGCAGCCACACACAGCCATGCCCCATTTCCGATGGGAAAGATGACAGTGGTTCCTGGATTTTAAGAAAGGAACTTCATATTTCTGATCTGTTTCTAAGCCAAGCTGCTGAGAAGTGATACACAAATCATTGTCAACATTTGTGTGAGGGGTACTTGTCCAAAAGGTTGGCACTCCTGTGTTACCAAGCAAGCAGATAGGAAGATGACAGCTGTCACAGACAGCTCATGGACTGTCTACAGGCAAGACTGCAAGAAGTGTGGACAAAGATCACCAAGAAACAGCAACCTGCTAAAGGCACACTTCTTTGTATCAGACTCACTGTGGAGGCCTTATTTCATAAATGTAGTGCAAGTTATTCTCTAAGCCACCCTCAGTTTTCCTGTAGATACAAACCCCTTCACTATTTACAGATGCTGACCCCATTCACTAAATATGATTGTTTTTATGAATAGCCAGCCTCCTCCAGGCAGAATTCCTATGTTACTAAAGTGATACAGGAATAGCCTGCCTTGTCTTCTCACTGTCACTAAGATGTGGAAAAATCTCCAACAAAGAATTCTCCCCTGCACTGTAGAACATAGCAACTCCACACGCAGTTCAAGGGAGCCATCTGGAAATGACGGATAAGTGATAAAAAAGAGCAGGCCTGCTTCAGTTCAAGAACCATTTACACTGATAAAATACAGGAGCAGGTTTAAGATGACTGTCAGCACTCTTAAACCAAAATGGATTCATCTAAGCAGTGACCCTGCTTTAGCTAAAACAGCTTGAAATAAACACACCCAAATTTGAGTAAATGGAACATTATTCCTGTTTTCCTCTGTTAATGATTTACCCCAAACCAAAATGAAAAAGAGTAAAAATTCTCTCCAGTTCTGAGAAACATTCCACAGGCTGAGATGACGTTTAGAACTTTTTCCTTAGCATCAGTGGTGCTGAAAGAGTTTGATAAACAGCTCAGCATTTCTTTCTAACAGATGCAAGGTCAACAGAGATGCCGTGATTATATTTCCATTTCTAAAGACAAACTCATAATTTGGTAGGCAGGAGGGTTGTGGGGATTTTAAAATCTCACTCCCATAAATCTGGACACAACCAAATGGTCAGACCAATGGTTTATGCACAGGATCAAATGTGGTTTGATTGAGTCACAAAATGAGGATTTTTCAAAAACAGGTTATGGTGTACATGAAGTTCAGTCTGTTTCCTAAAAAATGAGAAGAGAGAATGAGGTTAGGCAAAAATCTATTGACAGAAGCATCAGGAAAAAACATTTGTTACATCTGTGCTTGCCAGGTTTACCTTAATTGGTTTATCACAATTGGCTTTTACTTGGTACACCATACCCTTTTTTTGCCTTAAAAACTGTCACATGGTAGATCATTTTGCTGTCACTTTCCTGGAAGCATGCCAGATTTTTTGGCAGCAGGCACACTACAATGACATGAATAGAAGTTAACCATACACAGTCTAGGGAATTATGCAAGTGGCTGTTATGCATTTACCCATACAAAGGACTCTTTCAGACACATCTGTTAGCAACAGTTAATGGATTGAGTAGGCGCTGAAATCTTTTTGCCCGAACTGTATTCACTTTCCCACTTAAGTGGAAGTGTTAGCCAAATGAAAATCCTTTCATACTAAAATGTTTTTGCTAAATAGCTTCCTTTCAGTGAGTCTCAAAACAAATACACATTTATTTTTTAAACTGTAAAAAAAATGATGTAAAAAAATATCCCAGCTAGATTTAGCATGTTGAAAGAAGGAAAAATTTTTTCCCTTAGTTTACATTTCCAGTCTTTTAAAAGATTGTACAAATGTGCTTTGCTGCTAAACATCCTCTGTAAACTAGAGGAGACTGGTGAAAATAGAGATAAGGAGATTTTAATTGAGAAGGAAATAGACTGGTTATCAGGGAACCTCATTCCCTCTTCCTTTAAATACCTATGATGGTATGTGCATTATGATGCATATGAACATGGTAACAAGAAATAGTAATGGAAAACTACTTCATAATATTTGCCTCTTAGTAGATTATGACAAAAAAAGAAATCTGAAAGGCTGAATCAGGCAAGGTTCCATTCTTGATTCAGAATTATCTAATAGTTTTATTAACCATACAAAAGATAAACACACTCACATGGAAAAAAATAATAATAATAATCATGTGGTATCAAGATGGGAGTGGCTTTAAGCAGCTAAAGGACATAATGAGAACTGAGAATGAACTTGAAAACTGGAGAATGTGGTGAAGGAAAACTAAATTATATTTCTTAGAACATATGTAAATTCCCAGATGTAGATCACTGTCATTAGCTAAACAAACAAGAAGGGTACCTGAAAAGATCCTTCTCTTCTGTGTGACAGTGATAAGGAAGGCCTCACCTAAAAAATTATTTTGAGATCTATTTTCAAATACAGTACCAAGATAGGCATTGTCTATCAGAAAGTTCAAAGGGAACATAAAGACATGGAGTAGGATCACAGAAACTGAAGATCTAAAATTTACTGGGACAGACTGAATGAGTTGTGGAATGAAAGAAGAGATGTTAATTTGAAGAATAATAGTTCTAATAAAACCCTACAGTCTTCAAACATTTAGTGCCATTTAAAATGGCCAAGGCAGCAAGGGATAATTGAGTTCCAAAGAGCATGGGGTATGAGGGTAAAGTGGAGAGGCTGGAGAATCTCTATCTTTCTATGTTTAGCAACTGATAAGACAAGTATTGATTTGGTGAGCAGGAAGATGCAATAGATCTCTGATTTCTTGCCTTACCATACTTCTCTGATTTGCTGCTGCATGGGCTAGCACTGAAGCAAAGGTTTACCAGCCTGCTGAGCTTAGGGGACAAGCACAGGGACAAGGGAAATCTACAGGGAAATGAATGGCTTTTACAAAGAGGCTTCCACCCCACATAACTGCATTTGTGGCCTTCAAAAACACTGACACTGTCTTCCTGAATGCAGTTCCACACTCACAACCATTAAATAACATTTCACAAGTTTTCCTCACCAGCATTCACTAGTTAGACTACAAACAAATGCATCACATTTTCTAAATGCACTTTATTTGTTGAGGTGAAAGGCAAGATCTACCACCCAGGTGTTCCTGATGCAAAGTTCTCCCACATGGAGGCAACTCTTCCCATCTTTATTTTTCTGAACCTTACAGTTATTTTTGCCGTTCATTCTGCAGTTCAAAGAGAGCAGGCTGAATACGATTTCTGGACTAGCATGGTAGCTTTGAGCTTCTCAGCTCATCCTTGCTATGATGTTTCCAGGTAGGTAGCCATAACACCTACTTGCAGTCCTGTGAGATGGATGAGGAAGCACTATGAGACTTCAATAATTTCAGCCAGATGGAAAAACAGAGGAAAGTAGCTTGTCCTCAGATGGGGAGGCAGTTTAAAAGACAGCAATAACATGAAGCAACCTCACTTCAAAATTACTTATTGTTATCTCCCATCAAATCATAGAATTATCATGGAATCACAGAATGGTTGAGGTTAAAAGGCCACTTTGAAGATCATCTAGTTTCTACCCCCCTGCTGTGGGTAGGGACTTGAGTTGCTCAGAGCTCCATCCAACCTGGCTTTCAACACCTCCAGGGATGAGGCATCCACAGCTTCTCTGGGAAACCTATTCCAGGGCTCACTACCCTCACAGTAAACAATTTTTTCCTGGTATCTAACCTAAACCTGCTTTTTTTCAATTTAAATCCATTTCCCCTTGTCCTGTCACTGCATGCTCTTGTAAATAGTCTTGCCCCATATCCTGTAAGTTCCCTTCAGGTACTGGAAGGCAGCAATTAGGTAATCCAAAGCCTTCTATTCTCCAGGTTGAACAATCCTTATTCTCTCAACCTTTCCTTGTACGAGAGGTGCTCCACCCCTCTGATCATCTTGGTTGCCCTCTTGCTCTAACAAGTTAATGCCTATCCTGTGCTGGGACTCCAAAGCTGGATGCAGTGCTCCAGGTGGGGTCTCCCCAGAGCAGAGTAAAAGGGTAGAATTGCCTCCCTCAGCCTGCTGGTCCTTCTGCTTTTGATGCAGCCCAGGATACAATTGGCTTTCTGGGCTGCAAACGCACATTACTGGGTCATGTCCAGCCTCTCATCCACCAGCACCTCTAACTGATGTCCATTGGGACTCTGAGCCATTGACCACTACTGGATGCGACCATCCAGCCAATTCTTAAGACATCTAACAGTCCACCCATCAAATCCATCACTCTCCAATTTAGAGAGAAGGATTTTTTGGGGAACCATGGCAAAGGCCTTACAGAAGTCCAGATAGAACCAATTTATGTACTGAAATTTTCCATTTCTGTCTGTACTCAAGTCTGATTTGTCTTGTATACTAAAGGATTCCATGCATGAAGATTGTAGTTAAATAATTTAACCTTCATTACTTATCAAACCGTATTCACTATTTCTCTTGGTCTGAAGTAGCTGCATTGCTCCAGTATTGCACACAGAGGCAGAAAGAAGAGATATATCTCATAGTGGTTGTCAGTTGCTTTCTGGTTTTACTTTTTATTGTTGTTGTTTTATAGATTATATTCCCAAGTACAGATTTTGAAACCAGTGACTAGGACTATTATATTTTTAAAGGACTTCATAAAAAGTAGCTAATGTGTTGTTCAGGACTACATTTGTCTACTGCTTTGTTCCTCACCTAAAATAATATTATGCTTTTTATATTTTGATGCTATAACAATTTACTCACCTTGGTAGTACAATGAAGAGACAGTATCTTAAAAAATTAAATAAAATGATGACAGTAACGGTCTCTGAGAACCAATGAGTGTGAATAGCACCTGTATTTCTAAGTGAAAAAGTGACACAACAAATGTAAAAGGAGAGCATTCAATAAATGATCTGCAGTGTAGCAGTCATTTGTACTCAGCAGGTCTTCAAGATGATTCCACCAGAATCACCAGAATCTTGAGCTGACTATTGTTTTTTTCCTGACTAATTTACTCCACACTAGCAGAATCTTTATACATGCAACCTCAGCAAGCAGGACCGCTTCAGGATCAATGGAGGCTCTTTCCCGGTCTTGTTCAGGTCACACATGATCTCTGTCTTGGATGCTTAAATAAGTCTAAACTCCTTTTTAGTTCATTCCATATACATTCTTGTAAAAGCCCTACCTTCAAATCATTTTTCATTATTTTGTTAGCAAGATTTCTCTCAACAACATATGTTTTATCTGCCCATCTAAAATCTTATGTACACTCAGTGCTGGAAAAGCCTTCAGATTTTTTTACCTCTCTGCTTTCCCTTTCTATTCTAAAAACAAGCAGAAAACCCACAAGCTAACTACCATTTGTAAATATTTCATAGATACTTTAGGACAGGATTCCAAGAATAATTACTTCACATTATATTTTCCTACCTCATGAATATCTTCATCGGTTGCAGTGCTGAATGACAAACTACTGTAAAACCAAGCTTAAAGCATTGAATATTTATGCTTGCTTGTGCTTTGCATGAAGAACAAACTCATCTTACAAATAATGTAAACAAACTTCTCAGCAGTGACATAAGATACAGACAGAATAATCTGAGGATCAGCTAGCAGCACAAATGTCTTCAGGTTACAGCTTTTCAGACTTGCCAAACTTTACTCTAAAATCAATTATTGTTCCTGTAATGTCTTTTTAAATTGTAAGGTCTTTTCAACTGATTTCAGTCAGAATCAAGTCATTTAGTAGACAAATGACATGAAATCCTTATGGGTAGTAGTTTTTATAGATTCACTAACAAAACCAAAGAGGTTGAGGAGACTTGAAGGCCCATTCAGGTGTCAAAGGTGAAGAGACTTGAGAACTATTTGGATGAGGCTTTGAGCAACCTGACTTAGTGAAAGGGGTCCCTACCTGCAGGGAGGAAGGGGGCTGAGGATGGAAGATTTTTTTGAGGAGGGGAAAAAGAGTTTTTGCTCTAGGAGGCTTTACTGCTAGGAGAAACCCAGCGTGAGAGAAAATCCTTTCCCCTGAATACCTTTACATATATTTCTCTGCCTAGCTGTCTGAGAAGTTGATTCCCTTTTTGCAAGAAGATATAAAGTTCTCACAGATGTGCCCGAGTTTCCTGCTGGGGACAGGGAGACAATAAAGTGCAAGGGAGAATACAGCTTTGAAGTTAGACACATGTGAAAGGTGTTCACATAAAAGCACGCTGGGAACAGGCTCTCTGCACACTTCCCTACCCACTGTGATTTTGCAGTGTATTTTAGGGTTTTCAGCTTTAGAATAAACTTTTCTTTAATAGGTTAGCTGCGGTTTGGCTGTCTGGGTTTACCTGCGTGCATATCAATTCTTACACTGCCCATGGCAGGGGGACTGGAACTAAATGATCTTTGAAGGTGCTTGCCAATCCAAACCGTTCTGTGCTTCTATGAGAGAAAGAAAACCTTCAGAAAGAAAATAGCATCTTAGCCAAGACAGAAAGTGGTATTCTGTGCTGGAATCAAGCACATGACAAAAAAAGAAAAACATTCAAAGCAAGCTTTTCCACAAGAACTAAGCAGAGTAAAGGGGATTTTTCCAGCATCTACTGTATTCTGACAATAAAACTATAGGTACGAACACATCTGTATGTGGAAGTGACAGTTGCAAATGTGAATCAGTTTTATTTTCATGGAAGAGCTACAACTTGACTTTGTTTTGTGCCTACTGCCACTCACCATTCTATATCCTGGTAGAAAAATTCAGATACCAGAGTTTTCCCAGATCTTTTCAGTTTGTCAATCTTTCCATATCCCTCCTGCAAAAGCCATCAGACCCTGGAAGGGTCTTGTCACAAACCTTAACCCTAACCTCATCAGTTACTGGACAAACAGTACAAGAAAGCAGTTTCCTGCTCTCCAACAGTATAGAAAACTTTGAATTTTGTTTCCCATTAGTGGGCTCCTGTTTTTAAATTAATGCCCGCAATTAGGTATTTTAGATTTGACTAAATCAGGATTTTTTTGTTTGTTTTTGTTCAAGTGAACATAAAACTCTAAGGCTTTATTAAAAGGATAATAAAATTCTATGATTTATCTGCATCAATCTTTTCACTTCCCCCAATTCAACGGATTTGTAAGCTAAACTTAGTCAATTATTCACATTCCCAAAGGACAAATGCAGCCTAGTTATCAATGTTTCTTTAAAAGCTGACAAACTACCTCTACTAATTAATTAGCACATAGTTTCCATTAAAATGGCTGAACTTGTCATTAAGTCATTAAATTCCTTGGCTACTTGCAGTGATTAAAATCCACATCTCCAAAGCCTAGCAGGATATTTCCTATGTGCATCCAGGTGCTATTGCATGAATGATGAGCAATAAAAATAATTTACAGAAATCTGTATTTAATTGACCATGATGTCAGCTTCCCTTTCAAGTGATTGGAGAGACAAGTTTCCCACTGAAATTAAAATCCCATGTATCCACAAGAACAACAGAAATTGATTGCAACACCTCCTGGTTACAATCCTAGGAGGATTAGAAGGTCTAGAAGTTTTATAATTAAAGAATGGTAAGTCTACACTTTTGTCAATTTGCCACAATATCAGAACTGCCACTACCATGGCAAACTATGGAAACTAGGAAACTATGAACAGGACCATACACCTAGATCCATAAAGTATTTTGATCATCAAAAAAAAAAATAAATTCAATCTATAGATAAAAATCACAAAAATTATTACTAATCATTTTCCACGTCCAGTTTTTAACTAACTAGCATTATAAGATGTGCTTTTATTTACATAACACAATTAAAGCCTATTTTTAATAACCTCAATACTTCTCCCATTTTCATGCAATGTTTTATTATTGTCTTTGTATGTCCCTGTTCTGACTGAACTAATCACACTGTCCTATGCAGAGGGTTGGGATAAAAGTCAATGAACAAACACATACTGTGGAGAGCTGATTATCAGTAGCACTAGATTATGAAAGAAAACTCCCTCACATTACATTCTTGTCAGCCAGAAAATTGTTGGAGCCCAAAAGCAGTGTAATCCTGTTGCAATTGATACATTCAGTACGGACTTCGAGTGATAAAGGAGGGCACATGAAAGTTTTATTCTGGATCATCAGGGAGCAGACATTGAATGACTTTGTTTAATGGTCAAAGCTGTAGTTCTGGAATGTTGTCTTGTTGCAAGCATCAATTTGGGAGATGAGGAAAAATAAATAAACAAAGTACAGTTCTCTGGAGCTGAAAGAATTCCAGGTCATTCCCTTTTCAAGAGCTTCCTAAACCCGTTTTCAGATCATAAACAATTTTCCTTCAGTTTTAGCTATCACTGCTGGTGCTGGATATATCACCTACCAACATTAAATGCAAGTGTTCCAAGGCTTCAATTACACCCAGTAAGAAGCTGAAGTTTTGAAAAAATCTTTTAAACTAGCAAGTGTGAAGCATTGAACAAAATACAATTAAATGTGTTATGCAGGAACATTTCCAAAATGATGAACGACTTTCAGTTTTCTCAATAAACAGGCTGAAGGGTTTCCAAAGCTTCTGTAATTTTCAATCCTAGATCAGTATTCTGAGATTCTAAATCAACTCTTGCTTTCTATCTGGCAGTGCAATTATTCTTATTCTTGACATTTGTCACAGATAATGAGTTTAGTCACCTGATGAACCAAACAGGACTTAAAACTGCAGCAATGAATAATGGCAGTTGGCAAAAATTGCTGGAAAGTTGACCTCCATTCAACACATTTGTGTACACTAGTACATCTTCTCATAATGGGAGTGAAAAAGAAACACTACCCCTCTCCAGCTTATCTGAAACACACTGTTTCTTTTTATTTTGTGTGAACTTGTAGCAAGAAAATGAATTCCAAAGAATTCTTCTTTTAGATAGACACATCAGTGAGAAAAAGAAGGCATTGAAACAAGAATAAAAGTCCTCGTTAAAATATTTACTTACACACTCAGTTGTAAACGGGTTGGAGTAGGAGTGGTCAGGTTTGGTTTTTGTTTTGTTTTACCAGATGAACTAAGTGGTCAACATTTTTTCTCCGTGGATAAAATTTATTCTTTGTTTATGTGAGAGGTTTGATAAACCATTTGTATAGCTTAACAGATGTTTTTATACATGTTCTTATTTTTTTTTATTTTTTTTAATTCTTCCTTTCAGCTTCTTTTCAGCTATTTAGAGTCTGAAAGTTGGAAAAATTTGAAGATGATATCCCAAACATGGAAATACTGCACTGCTACAAATCATAGCAATTACCTTGCCTTGGATTTTGTAATGCAGGTTATTGCTAGCCAGTGTTGGAAAGTCAAAAGTAATTAATATCTCAAATTTAATAAAAAAGCTTTTTTAATTGAAAATGGTATTTCAGCAATTATTTGGATTAGTTTAGTTACTATATCACATCATCTCAATTTCTGCCATCTAGAGAAAGAAGAGCATGTACTTTCAGAGAAGAAGAGACAGAGCTTAGGATTTTCACTGAGAAAAAAAAATCAAGGGAGTTTATAAACATATTTCTGTTGATTACCTTCAGAAATGTCACTACTCTGAAAAGGTGCACAAGTATTTAAATAAGTACATTTCCTCAAACTCTACAAGTTCAAGATGTTTTCCTCAGTGACAAGGGGTAGCTGGTAGTTTCACTGTGCAAGGAAGGCTCTTGATCTCCAGCTTAATGTCATAAAAAGTTACCTTGCCAATCCCCTCAGACACACCACTGAAAAAATCCAATACACTGATTAGATATTCCACTATGAAAGCAAGATTGTACTGGCAAATTCCTACATCACAGTTCCTGAGATTTTACTGTTGTGTTTGAATAGTAGTCGGTTACATGCTATCTTAAAATACAACAAATCTTACAATATACCCTAGCAGAAATGGAACAGAAAATACCACTTAAACCTAAAGATTAACAGTAACATCTCCTTCACACAATAAAATTCTGGGCTAATACACTTAACCTGTACCAATTTGCACTTAATATGACAAATACCTGGAAACGTGTCTAAAAAAAAAAAAAAAAAAAAAAAAAAAAAAAAAAAAAAAAAAAAAAAAAAAAAAAAAAAATGACAAAAACCTTTACCACACATCACATGCTGATGAGCATACTGGGGCACCACTGACATCTGAAGATGTGATTTTTCACCAAAACACTAGAGTTTTCAGTGACTATCTTGCCCAGGTAGACTTCCAAACCTGTCAAGAAGTTTAGGATAAAGACTGCTATGGAAGGAGGAAGAGGAGGAATCAAGCAGCATTTTCATGGACTGCACTGAATTTTCTGCAAAATGAATGGGAATTCCTGCAACATGAATGTGAAAATTCTGAAGTGCCAGTATATTTCCCTCTTTATATTTGCAAGCAAAAACAATGAAACACAGCCTTTCACATACTTGGTGCCCACACAATTAAAAATCTTTGCCAGAAGTATGAAAGTAATCACTCCGAACTACAAGCTGCACAAGAATGGCTTCAATTTAGTCAAAGGAGGAGAACATGTGTTTCATTCCTTGTCTCAGTTTCTCTCATGTTCTTTTGTAACATGCTAAGATGCTTGATGCATTTCCATCAGTTCAGGTCTTCTTTACTTCTTTTCTGCTAATGGTTTCTTTTTTGGGACAAGGAGCCTCCCTTGATTCTTCCTTATTCCCCATTTAAGCCAAAGTGTCATTCAAATTTTTTTAACAGTTATTGTTACCACAGTCAAAACTCCCCAAATGGGTCATGCAACCTCTTCACCACCCAGTTCTTCTTTGGCTTGGGTCTTGGTAGAGCAAAACTTGGTTGCCCACTGTTTAATTCAAGCAGGATGTGAATTTGGGAGATTGGGAATCTAAGCTGCTTCTAAGCTTTTAAAATCTGGTCATATATCCTACCTGTGCCCCCAGTAGACCAAGACTTAAGTAAATAATAGTCTTTTGTCTAAATCCTAGTTTCTTTCAAAAGGAAACCCATTCCCACAGGATGAGTAAGAGTCAAAACATGGATTGACCAGGTCTTTACAGTACAGTCACAGCTTGGCTTACAAATCACCTCAGCTGAACAGATGGTGTCCCACTTCAGACACCCTCACTGCCTTTAGAGACTGAAGTCATTAAGAATTAACTTCTCTAACAAGTTTTTTATCTTCTTTCTGACAGGGTAGATGGTATGTGATGAATACTGTGTTGGCTGGTGGATGAATAACAGAACATTTGAAAAATTCAACGGTTTTACATCCTTAACTGTGCTGAATAAATTGGGCAGAACCCTCTCATCCACGTCATCGCAAAATTGGATCATCTCTTTTAACCAAAATCCCCAGCTACTACAACAAAAACATGTTGTTAGCTGGCAAGCTTTCTTCTTCCAAGTCGGTACTCAAGTGCAGCCTAAAGCCATCAGAAATAACTGCTAGATCATGAAAAGTTGAGAATTAACCCTCTACAAAACATTATTTATAGCAGGCAAGCCATTAACTATGGGTGAATTACTGATGGGGGAATACTAGGTCTCCAGTGGTTTCTTTGTGACAGGTTCACCTTCAAACTTTCCTAAATTTTCCTCGATAAAGCTCCTTTTTTTTTTCTTCTCAATATTGTATTGTCCTCAGTTTATCTTTTTGCCATTTTAATATTCATTGCTCTATTTTGAAGGATTATTTTGCCTGCTGATAAGGACTAGGCTAATCAGGCACATTCTCTTATTTCTTACACTTGACCAGTAGGTATCATCATTGTCCTACAAAGTCATGAGTCATGGATTGCTAGAAGCACTTTTTAAGTATGGTATGGGAAAAAAACCCACCAGACTACTCATTACACAAAAAATATTAATGAATGTGGCCAAATAGTTGGTTCGATGCTTGGCTGGGAACTGCTCATGCTTCTTATTCCTCGTTATTTAAACAGAATAAAAAAAAAAAAAAAAAAGAAGGCACTATTAAGATATTTGTGGTTAAAGCAGAAACCATTTCAGCAGATGCCTAATATAGAGTGACTAAAAATTTGTGTTTGAGGAGTTAATCTGAAACTGCAGTAATAATTCTATCAAGTATAAAAACTGAATTTCACTCAGTGAAGGAAAAAATATATATAAAGTCTGATGTTTTCCCTTCTTTGAAGTGCTCAAGCAATCTTTGCCAGTGACAATATTTTTATATGACATTCCTATCAGAATTTATTTCTGCTAGGAAAAAAAAAAAGAAGAATATCACAAGTGTTTGATAAAATTGTAAATATTTATGGGAATTGTCTCTAACAACATTGCTTCATGTAGCTGTAGAACATTGGCTGAGATTTTACCCAGACTCAGACAATTTAAATTCTGAAATTTATCAATAAGGAGTGTCTTTCAGGCACCAGCAAGAAGTATAATCCTCTGGTAGTTTTACTTGTGTGCATTATTATTCCTTATCCTTTACCTCTTTTGCCCTGTGAAGATATTGACTCACTGCTAATATTCCATCAGTAAACTGTGAAGGCTTAATAGAATCAGAAAAGTGAGGGTCTTTAGTCCCTCCAGACTCCAAAGAGCATATGATCAGACTCCCATTCTCATTTTCATATGTATGTTGCAGCCCAAATCAAGAACAGTTCTTCCACATTGCATTTGCAATACCTGAAAGAACAGGAATTTCATCCTCTAGAAATTAAAAATAAATCTCAGTCCATCCTAATCTAATAAATGGATTTGCAAGAAATGTTATAAGATAAAAAAAAATAACTGTCTGGGAAAACAATACTCTGAAAACAGCTCTATTTGTTATATTGCACACATTTCTGTCATACTTTCAGGTTGTAATATACAGAATTTCATTTTGGAGGTGCAGTCTTTCTCAATGTCTTGATTTCAAATTCAAACAAGAAAACAATTTAAATAGTACATCAATATTTAATTAAAATCTTGTGTGCTTGCCTGTTTTTTTTAATGGAAAGAAACCAGAGCTATTTGTCGCAGTCATTTAAAGCATCACTGGTTTTAATCAATGAAGTTTTCAGACATTTTGATATCACAGGCATAAGTTAGACATTTCAGAGCCAAACTATGGCTATTGGTCATTCCTGCAAGAGAACACTACAGAATAATTTCCAGTACTAAACCCTCAAAATCAAATATGAATAATTAATCTGGTGGCAGACTACTAGCCTGTGGCACAGACTTCTATTTTTATCAGACTTCACTTACATGTATTTTCCTCTAAAAGTAACAGGAAAGGAAAAACATCATTAAAACAAACAAACAAACAAAAAACAAACACATCTCTCTCCAGCCTTCTCAGGAATTGAATCTCTCAGAACCACTTTGACTTTCCTGGACACTGAGGATGCTTGCTAGCAATCCTACAAATAAAGTGAATATAAATCCTGCAAATAGTAAACAAGTCATTCAGCATAAAGAGCTTACCAAAAAGAGATTTGTGTCAATCACTTTCCTACTGTCAATATCTCTAAGGTTTTGTGATTGCCACAGGGGCCTTTGGGGAGACTTACATGGGATAATAAGTGATTCACAACTGGTTGCATGTATAAGCATTTTCCAAGGGATCTATACTTCATCCTTTAACTCCAAATTAATGCTTAATAGATAGAAATAAGCATGAGAGAATGCCTTATTAGTCCATGACCTGAGTCCTAATGAGATTGTTTCAAATTGAGAAATTCAAAACAGAGAAAACAGAATGTGAAAATGAAATATGAAAGACAAAAGTGAAAAAGTAAGCTGACTAACCAAGAGTGAGATAATCCTGTTTTACCCTTGAAATCAATAGAAAAGTCTACAGGCTGTATTTTTAGGCGGCCTTTTTTGCATTTGGCACTTCAGCTGAGAATTAGAGAAAATACAGGGAGTCAAGTTATAATAGTCCAAGGTTTAACAAGATGTATATTCTCTGAGCATAAAAATATAGGAAGCAGTTTAGTAACCCTCAGTGTCTTGAAAGGCTAGAAGTCTCAGTAATCAAAGAACACATCAGAAAAACAAACTCTTACTAACATGGAAATTAACAGTTCAATAAAACTTATACTGAATGTAACTAATATGTACTGCAATTGGTATTACCCATTACAGTGCTTAGAGAATGGTACATAACACTGCCTTTGGAGACTACGTAAAGTAAGTGTGTTGTATGGTACACACACAGTATTAAGTATCGTCACATTCAAACCCCACTGGTGCCAAAGGAAAATAGCCTTGATTTAATCCTAATTATTTTGGTTAGAGATTTTTGACAGTGTGACATTCTGGACAAGGCACAAACAAGGCATTTTGAAGTATGATCCTGTATTATCTTCTCTTTACTCTCAATTACTTCAAACTGATTTCGTACCAAAAGGTCTAGAAGTCACTATTAATGCTTTTTTTTTTTCTTTATGTTAGCAGTAAACCTTTTATTTCATATAGCATCAAGGTATAGTGACCTGAATTGCCTAATAGACATGCAGAGGCACCTATCATCAAAGGAAGAATGTTCCTGGCAAGCAGGGAACAACAGTACTCCTGAAAGAAACAGATGTCTGAGTGTCTCCTGATATCCCCAGAATTATAGTGACAAGTGTTTGCAAGGCCCTCCTTTGACAAGATTTCCTCTCACCATCCTAATGCTCTGCTGCTACCTGTTCATGGAGGAAGAAAATGGAGAAAGAAGAAGGAGTATTTCTAGCCCCATGGACAACAAAGTGACAACATAAGAGATAGTGGGCACCATGGCAAAGAACCTGTCCCCTCACTTGAACCCATCTACAGTATTTTCCTAGCAGAACCAAAAGATGGTATAGCCTAGAGTTTTCAGTATGTTTCCTAAAAGACCTCTGAATTTGTATCAAACCTCAACAAGAGAAGTCTTCTCTGGCATGTTAGCTTATGCGTCACTAAGAACAGTGTCTCTCAAGAGGCATTTTCCAGTAATTTTATTGAGATTGCAATAACAACATATCATGAGTGTTGTCACACCCAAAATTCTCCCTTCATGGTGACGTCATATGCACAGGAGAGAAGGAGAAGCAGAGTGCTACCTCTCTTGCTTGGTAGTCCCAAATAATGACAGTCATAATAAGCAGAAAGAACAGTTAAAAAAGCCACAGCATTTCTATTCCTCATTTAGTCTTCATTCTCAACACCACCGAACTTGGAGTGCTCTGGGTGTTTCATCTCACTGCTGACTGTTAAGTCCACAGGAAAAAAAAAAAATAGAAAAAAAAAAAAAAAAAAAAAAAAAAAAAAAAAAAAAAAAAAAAAAAAAAGACCGACCAACCAACCCTGCAATTATTTATTCTATTTAATCGAGTACCTGGAAGTGAAAAAGCTACATTATATAAATAAATAAATCTAAATGCACTGATCACAGTCATGGCATAACATCCAGAAGGCTGTCTTCCCCAATCCATGCTTTCAATGGACACTTACCACGGAAAAGGTTTGGTTCACACGTAAAAATTACTAAGATTGCTCTGCTTACAGAGAGCAATGGGAAAGAATTTAGAAGCAGTGTATGTCACTCAAGGCTCAGGAGTTCAAATGCTTCTGTAGCTGGCAGCATTGAAACAGAAACAGAGCTACCAGAGCTGAAACTAATATTTTCAAGAGTTCTTTAGGAAAGGTCAATGAAAATTTAAAAAAGTGAAAAATACCCTTTTGTTTGTAGAGGAAGCCATCCATCATTTGCACTGCAAAATTCTTGGGTATTCTTGGTCTCTTTAGAAAGAGCCAGACACAGCTGTGTTTACACTTTCAGATGCATACTTGTATTCATCTAAATATAAAAGTAGTAGGCAATTTTACACATTCATTGTGTTCCGTAGGAGTCTGCTGTCTCACGATAAATTTTTACATCCTTGGTAGAAAGAAAACAACAAAGACATTAGTATAAAACATTGCTTATTATTCATAATACTCTCTTCTCTGTATTCCTAGGTAACAAGCGCAAAAGTATCAGAGGCATCCCAGTGAAAAGAATTTCTAATGCATTCTAAGTCTAAACATTACCCTATTTTGAGAGGTATTTCCAAATGTCAGAGAGCAAGCTACCTTTGATGCCAAGCCAAAGCATTTCAGCCTGGATGCATCACTTCAGGCTTCTATTAATAGAACGATCTATTTTAAGGAAGAAACACTAATCATGTTTCACATGGTCTCCCTTGGAGTTTCAGGAATTCAGCTTGAATTTCTCATCATGTTTTCAGTCCAGCTCTTCTAGATTTATAGTTTTCCAGTAATCTATATGGCCATTGAATGTGCTCTTCTGTTAAATTAGATAAATTCATATAAATAATCAGATAAATTTACTGATGTTTTCATTCATGGTTTCTTATAGTACTTCTAAATGTTTGAGGTTAAACAGACTCCAATCTGCTACCTTACAATTAAACATTAATTCAGACATGAAGGTATTACTGTCCATCTCAAACCATAGCATCATTCTGGCTTACAGAAACAAGTCTGCAACAGTTAAAATGTTTACTAGTTGAGATTGAGAAATGGCAACGTATTTAGTATCGTATCCATCTGAAGTACATTTTATCTTGAAAATCATACAAAACTTTTGATATTTTATACCTTAAAATATGTAGGTCATCTTCTCAAAGTGAAAGAGGCTCTTTTCAAAGAGATTACAGTGAATATTAAGTTATTAATTTAGCCATCAACGTGCTTGTAGCAAGCGTGGGTAGAGTCCTTCTCAAATCTTCGTTTGTGAAGCCTAGCCATAAATTACAGCTGCAAGTTCTACTTGTAAAAATAACGCTCCCTGATTTCCACAGCATTCTGCTGCAAAAGGTAGGGGACAAGAATGAATTCCTTTCAGCTGCCTGAGAATTTTAGCACCTATATGCCTCTTAGTCAATTAAGAAAGAGGTAGGCTTGCATAAATGTTCCCTAGAAAATACTTTAAAACAGGTGTCTAAAAGGGATACCTTGAGAGAAATTAATCTTTTCTCTCAATTGGCTCTACAAAGAATTTATATTATTAGCATAGACCAAACATTTAGACAGCTTATAAAATGGCTTGGATCTGATGACAGGCATGCCACCCAAGCAGCTTCCTCTTCTATAATAACAGTAAAGCCTGCAGGTCTCCAAGGTAATTAAACTGTGGAGTGATGTTAACATAAATTAACACCACTAGCAGTTATCCAGAGTCACTCAATTAGCATAAAACAGGCAACATCCGGGACCTACAAGCATAATTATGGGCAGTTAGTTGACCAATACCCTTTGGATGTAGGACACTGTACTCTCACGTGGACTATAAAGTTTGAATTTCTGATAACTGGATTAAACAAGATTTGCAAATTTATATATTCATCTCAGATTTGTAGAGCTGGAATACCTTTTGTCCCATGGCCCCTTCACTCTTTTCATTACCTTAGGTTAAACAGCCAGTAACTAGAGTAATGTCAGATCTGTGTACTTTCATCATGACTGATTCTGGAGACATGGTGGCTGTAGTGGAGAAGTCACAGCACCAGCACAACCCTACCATGAGATAATCTTTCTGGGTCCTTCATGTCACAACAGTGCAGGTTATTTTATTACTCTTGTGTTCTACTTCACTTGATCAATTATTTAGTTAGCTTATTAACAAGCTTTTCAAAAAGGTATTTAAAGAACTGTTTTGCTGTCACTTTCTTGTTTTAGGCACATGTATCCATTCTAGGAACTCTTTGATATTCATTTGATCCATTTTACCTTTAAATATTTATGTACACACCTGTACTGAAAGCTACTCAATTTTGCATTGATGGATTTATTCTACCAGGACTCTCAACTTAAGGAGGAGAGTCAAGAAGTTGATTTAAAGGAGCTTAATGTTGATGGTGTTTCTAATTGCACTGAACTCAAACTTAGATAACCTTCGGAAAACCGCATTTGTTGTCTTTATTTCAGGCATCAACTCAAGTGATAAACCACAAATATTGTGAACATGTAGAAAGCAGATTAGCTTTTTCCCCCAAGGTTTTTCTTCTGATAAAGCTAGAATTACACACATATACCTACTTTTCCTAGTTTCTTTGTCTCCAGTGATAAAGCTCTGTTTCTTTGGTAGAATTAATATAACCAGTAATTCCTCCAGTGGGAAGGGGCAGCGGGAGGAAGCAATCCAAAGCCCCACCCAGCCCATGAAATCTTAGCTTCATTAGCCTGAAAAAATACCTTGCAATCTATAAAACTACAATACTACGTAAAACATGAAGCTATTAGACAGAAATATAGGTTTCTGTTCCTCTGTAGCTCAGACCTTGGCATATTAAACAGAATAGTGTGCAAAATGTCTCTTTCTATTGCCAAATAAAGTTACCGTGCCACCTCCTGCAACGCAATTAGAATTAGCTAACTATAGCACATGTGCAGTGAATGCTAAATGCTTCACTACCCTTCCCTCTGGAAACTAGCTGACCATCTTGAGGTTTCTGTGCTAGACCAAGTAGCATGCATAACAACACTCCCTGTGGTGCTGGTCACTTGTCATCCAGACCTCACACCTTATCAGAGCAGACTATTACTCCATTATTATCTTTCCAATGAAATGAAAGAGAAAAGAAAGGTGGCTTACGGGAACACCATACACTTGGGTTTTACTTCGCTATAATATTAAGGTTGTACTAGCGCTGTACCCACACTTGGCAAGCTCACAAACATTTCTGTATCTGCTAGTGTCTACTAGTTTAACACATTGTCTTCTGATTAAGCCACTGACCTAATGTCTCATGCAGGGACAGTTCACTACATGACTAAGATGCCCAACAGAAGAGCCAGCAGAAGGAGTAGTATCCGCTACACAGTTTCTTTAAATTCATGTAACTATATATGATAGAATACTATCAGATTTTATTTGATCTATTATGTATTCTACTACTACAAAAAAGGCTTCCTAACATGGAAAGAAAACCCAGAGCCGTTGGTATGTGGATAGTGTTCTACAGTTAACAAGAACATCCGAGACACTGTGAGGTTTTCTGATTGGTTTTGATCCTCTACTATAACACCTTCTAATCAAAAAATGTTATGAAGCCAGGAGAAGAATCCCACCACCATCTGTGAGGGGATTTTGACAACAGTGAGGGCAATAGATCTATAGGTGGAGGGTCTAGCACTGGCCTGTGGATCCTCTGGCTACCCACTACACACAGCCAGATAAGCACGGCTTTGGTAACCCTAACAAAAAAGGCACCAGCATTAACTGCAGTGCCAGAGCAATGTCAGTGTGTTAGTTCAGGAACTGGCAAGGTGGGCTTTAGAATATTTAGTAGCTGACAAGAACAGGCTGAAAGGTAAATTTGGCAAAGAGTCAAGAGAGAAAAGCAGAAGAGGGAAGAAAACAGAAAAAGAAAATATTTATAATATTGTGTTTTGGGCTGGGGGAAGGATGAGGCGTTGAAGTTTTTGGGGAAGAATTCAATATCTTTATCTTGCTTATTTTTACAAGAGAAACAGCTGTGCAATTTTATCTCTATTTAAAACAAATGCAGTTATCACCATGAAACCAGAAGCAATTGTTGCTGACTAGGAAGTATTTCAGACTTAACACCTTTCCTCTGCCATCTCTAGCTCCCATTTGTTTGTGAGCTGTTTTCTATAGCTGTGATATTACTGGATTTTGCTGCTCACTGATCACTAAGTTACCATGAAGAACCCAAGAGGTCAACAAATCATCATAACTTGCACTCCTCAAAATGTCCTCTGATCTCTTTGAGACCTTCAAAATCCTAAAAAATGCTCTGCCAAAAAAAAGCACTCCCATTACTGCTTAATTTATATGAACCAAATTATTTGATCAAGATCTTAGAAAAGAGGATAAGCAATGATATGCCAGAGCATAGTCTCTGTCACTTATTTGTAAAACTTAAAGTTAATTCTGAGCCTCTGGTGCATTTATATAACCTGCTTATGTCCTAAGAACACCTGCAGAGTACTAGACTAATGGTAAGTGTTTAAATTAAAAGACACAGAGACGTTTCCCTTCAATATCCCTTTGTTGCATTTATGTTCCTGTCTTCAGCTCAACTCAGACCTTTTCCTATTCAGCTGGATCCTGAATCACTGATTCAGTTTTTGCTTTGATGAGTCTTGCTCAGCAGGACTTGTTAAGTAATGGCCCTGACTTTGGTGCAGTCTCTGTGGAATATCAGGCTTGTTTGTGCCAGATGAAGAACCTATTGTAATCCCTTTGGGAAGCCATTTATACCATACTGTGTTCACAAAATCTGCAATATTTCAAAGAAGTGTTAAAAAGTTGAGAGTGGTAAGAGAAAAAACATTTGAATCAACACCTTTTTATCCACCTGAAGTTACAGTAAGTATATAGTTTTGCTAAAATCTTACAGTGGGCTTGATATTTTGGCTTGAAAAAAACCCCACAAAAGACAACATTTAGAATTCCCCTTAACTCCATGTTTCTTATGGCATTTCTGGCCCACCCAGTCAATTATTCAAGTTGTCATGACTAAGTTGACAATGTTCTCCTGAACCAGGTGCATGTACAGGTTCTTTTCTTGTCATTCCATATTAAGGCAGAACTCAAGTGCAAACCAGTTCTCAGCCCCTGGGTCTTGGCTTCTGCAAGAAGGATAAAAAATAACTGAACTGGAGAGGAGCCACAAAAAGATCTGAAAAAAACCTCTTGATTTGGACAATCAAGGTATTTCTACCACTACTCCTAGATAGAGACAATATCCAGCTGTGGAAGGCACTAGGTCTTCAGAGAAGGGTGTAAAATAATCTCTTCTAAACAATCGTAGAGGAGAAATCTGCCAGGCATACTAGAGACACATGCACTAACATACACACACACACAGAGCCTTCAAATGTGAACCTGAGAACAAAGAGGTATCTAGTCTTACATTTCCTTCAGTTAGACCCAACTAAGTTGAAGCAGACTCACTTTGATAGGTTTCTCTGATACATTTCCAGGGCACAAACACCTTTTCTTGTCCCTTGATGGGAATTAGCCTGTTCAAACATGAGGGCTTTAGACCACCAGGACAACAACTAGTTCTCCACCTTCCTCAGTACTCTCTCTCCTTCCATATTTTCCAGTAGTTTAGATTTTCCCTTCCATCCTCACTCTAGGTTCACAATTCACTCTCTGGGAATGTACAATTACTAAAAGAAGTTAGGCTCCCAGAACTAAAAGAATTCCTCCCTTAAAAAGCAGCAGAGAAAAAAACCATAGGCTCGAAGGGTGCAACTAGCCTCATCATAAATTATCTGTTTTTGATTAAATGATGCCTAATCCCAGAAATAATTATTTTTCTACTGTTTAATACTGTTATAATTCAGAAATAGCTGCCAGAACTGAAATAAGATAAAATATAACTTAAATTTTCCATACACTTTGCTCCTCAGTTTTACTGCTGTAGCTAAAAGGGAAGTCTAGGCAAAGTGAAAACAACACACATAATTTCCCAAACAATTCTTGAGCACTGGGTCTTCAGAGATCCTCCAAGACATCTGTTGTTCATATTTTTTCCTCTCCAGAGAGGCATCTAGCTGTTATTTCTATAAATTAGGCCATTTCTTGTTTAGTTCATTCCTTTCCTCCTTACTCAGTCAGCCTGATAATTTTGATTTTTCTTTTGCATTATATGCTCCTCTCTCCTATCCTAATCCCATGAGCAGCAGTTCCTTCATCATTTCACAACTTTTGTATCTAGAACACTGTCTTGTCTTTTCAATTCCATTATTGTCAGCTTCAACCTTATGTAGACAAGAAAAACACCAGTACCCTTTCCCTCTTCTCCCTTCCACGTCTACTCTGTTTTCATGTGAATGGGAGCTCCCCCTGTTAAAAGACTTCCACTAGGAACAGAGTTTCAACTTCAAGCAAGTGACCAATATACCTCTGCCTTCAGTTGTTCAATAACATAAAGAGGTGAGTCCTGACTGATGCTGTGAAGTACGTCACACAGATGAACTCCTGTGTCATCCATGGAACACTGTGGAATATAAACATATTACACATTTTTTTCTCCCCAGGTGTTAACAAGTGGTCAACATGAAAACTGCCATTAAAGGATTCAAGTCTACAACCACCTGATCACCTTACTCTTAAGCATTATATTCAGACATGCTCATGGTAATAAAAGAAAGAGATTTTCAAACATATACATTCCCACAGACCAAACATTTTCAGTGAGAAAGCTGAAGTTGGCTTATTCCCTGGAAAAGAATAATTTGATGAATACTATTTCAGAAGCACAGACAGTAACTGACTTGTGAACAACTGGAATTATCTTTACATCACCTGAAGAAGATTTATAAACAAAAGAAGCAAGTTCCTGACTACAACACTTCCACCCGCAGAGCAGTGTGTTCTGCTGCACAGGATCAAAGCAGGAGCTGAAACAATAAAACACCCACTCCACAGTTCTGTCTCACTCTTTCCAGCTCAGAGAAGTCCCTAGGAAAAAAATTAATGTGGGTCAAACTGCTAGTCCAATTTTGATTACAAGTTTTATTCATCACTGAATGCTACAGCAAAGATGTTATAAATCATCTGAAAGAAATGAAGTTCCCAGAGCCACGATGCTGAAGTATATTAAGTTAGATGAGATTCTGACAAATGTTTGACAGTGCATATCAACTTATTCCAACATTAGATTCTCCAACCTATTATATTTCCTTAGGTCTGGTTTCTCGGAAGCGAACTGTTGTAGGAATACAGGTATCATTCTGAAGCAGAGTATATATCTCCAATTCTAATAAAAAAAAAACCCAAATGACAAAATAGTAGGGATTACTGCAGCTGAGCACCTACTGTAAAACCAGCAATAAATTCTAGTTTTAGGTTATCTCTGCTGTTGGAGATAAACCCAAAAATCAGGATGGTTCTTGAAATACCTAGAATCCTTTAGATCTCACTCCCATGTTCAAGCACAGAATAAGAAAATGCATTTCTTGGTTAATTCTTTTAGCCCATAGCATTGGTGTCCTCAGGATGAAGGCTTTATGTCCTGCTGCACAGTGTGCAGCTCCTCCTATGTCACACCACAACATAAAAGCATTCTGTTTTCACACACAAACAGAAAACAAAATACAGATTCCTGTTTTGCAACAAACTATGTAAATTATCAAAATAAAATCTATCACTAAGAAAAGGATACACTGAATAAGTAATCCAAATCAAAGCAAGTTTCAACAAATATACCAGAAAAGAAACACAAGTGTTACCACACCAGTCCTTTAGCTACTTATCCAATCTTTGTGTATTTTTGTACTTGGAACATTCATCAATGACTTATGACCAAAAGTTATATTTTAGATATAATTTGGTTCTCTTTATCACTGTTAAGCTAACAGATGGAGGAGGAAAAAGGAAAAAAAGAATTATTAGGCTACATTAGAGTACTTATGGGTATGGAACACTCAAATAGTTCCTCTGTGAAAACATATATACCTCATTACCTGTAAATACTGTTGCTCTTGTTCCTCCACTGGTGACAGATTACAATGATTTTCTTCCTAATCTGACTTGCTATGAATAGACTCACCATAATTGTACCCAACCTACATCTTCTATATCAAATGCCTTCTTACTTACAAGAAAACACATGGTACCTACTAGACAATGATAAAAAAAACTAAAATAGATACTGTTCTAGCCTGAACGTATAATATACAACATAGAACACTGTAAAGTGTTCTATGCTGAAAATCTTTGCACAGCCAAAACATCATCAAAACTCTTCCAGATCACCATTCATCCAAATAAGGATGATAAATAGATATTACTGAAAAATACTGATGGCAGGCTCAAACTTCATTCCAGGAGAGATAATATACTATATTTTACAGAATGAGAGTAAATAAAGATTTAAAGAGATAGCAAAGCATTTTACTAGGTTAACTGCACAGCTTATTAGAGACCTTTATTCCCCCATATCCCAGTTTGCTGTTTTCAAAGACACTGACACAGCAGTAAGACAGACTCATGGCTCAGCTCCAACAGAAAGATCAATCAAACTCTGTTCAGAAAGAATCTGGAAGTATGACTGTAGCACATACATTAGAATTGCTTTCAATATATTTTCCTTGGGGTTGGAAATGGCAAGGCAGAATAGAAATCTATTCCAGTCTCAAATATTGCTTTTCTAATTTATTAGCTAGATGTGGTTTTCAACAGGCAGCTTAAATTTTGCATTAGCATTTGTTTCAGATTGTCAGTCCAGGAATGCTTTTTAAAAGAAGTATTAACTTTTTGGGTTATTTCTAAGTGAAAGAGTGCTTTCACATAGGTTTTGTCAAGAAGAAAAAAAAACCTGAAGTGATATTTTGTAAGCCCACAAGCTACAGGAAACCATTTCTTAATATATGCTATTTCCCTAGGAATTCAGGGGCTGAGGAAGAAAAGCAGAGAATCTGAAATAGTTTAGGTCTTTTGCCTGAAAGGAGGTCCTGAGCAGGAAGGTCACTAACAACTTTTTACTGAACGTTTAAAAAGACGTATTAGATTCTACTCTGTTGGTGGTATTATTATACACAATGGGATTTCCCATCTCAGCACACAGTATATTATTACTATTTATATAGTCATATTCTAACACTTAACTGAATAATACATATTCATGTTCTGACAGAATATGCTTGAAATTACAACAGTTTATGCATAGCCTGCAAATTCTTGCAATACAAAGAAGAACACATTCTGGCAAGACAGTGTTCTCTTCCAGTTTCATTTTTATTAGCAAAAATCATAAAACATCCTGCTCATTAAAATCTGAATAACTTCCACTGGGAGTGCACTTTTCTGAAAGTATTTTCCTACAGCTGGTGGCAAGACAGATCTGCTGGCTAACCATAGCACTAATAGGACATTATGAAACCCACAATACAGCATGAAGACAGTTGCATAACCAGAGCAACAATCACCAGCTCCACTAAAAAAATTGTAAGAGCTTAAGCACAACTGAGTAGCAGGTAACAAACAAAAAAATGCCATTCTTTTCAGTCTGAGGTCCTGAATTAAACTTTTATACATTATATTATTGTTTCATTGCAAGGAGACTAAGAATAGACCCATGACAAAGGCAGCAGTATATAAAATGAGATCATAAACCACAGGTATAAAAAATGCCATCATTAACTGCAACACAAGACTCCAGTGCAGATTGCCATGTCTTAGTTCCCAGTGTTGCTCCAGAGCTTCTCAAACCAGGGCAGCCATATGATAGATGTCTAATCTAAGGGGTCTGTAGCACCTCTATCTCAGGGCCACAAGTTCATTGATAGACCTTACTTGCCCTGATCAGCCTCGTCTGGGACTCTATCTACAACCTGTGCCCAAGGGCCTGATTTCAGACCATGGCCATCTGTTCCCTGCCCCAGCAACCTTGTAGGAGTGCCAGTCTCCAGCTGTATTGCAGTGGTGCCTCTGCCTCATTATGGATCTCGTGGATCCTGACCTGACCTCGGTGCAGCCCTGTCATCACCGAAATTTCAGGCAATCACCCAGTTTCAAGTTTGCCTGTTATCCCAGACGAGTTCAGCTACCTCAGCCATGCTGATGACCCAGGGAGTTAAGGCTGATGCTTAGAGGGATAGTTTGACAGATTCTTGCAGGCCCTCTCCAGGTGGGACCTTCATACAGTTCCCTCAGGCAGCTCCTGCTGTGCCTAGCCTCAGCAATTTGGATATGTTAATTAATATCCTAGGTGGAGAATCTGACCTTTTCCTCCAAAGACTTCTCTAAGCAGTTTGTGCTGAAAGATAGATTACATGATAAATCAGCAAGACATTCATAAATGGTCATTAGAAAGAGGGGTTTTATGCAGCTAAGATAATCAATAGCAATGAATGTGCTGCATGACCACCAAGGGCCACAGCCAGAGCTGAATAGAGCAATGGCTCCAGAGTGTGATCACATCCAGATGAAGGTGCTACTGCAAGGACCTGCAGTGCAGCCTCCCATTACCATGTAGCCAGCAAACAGCTGTTCAATAGATTTGACTCCACATGAGAGCATTACTCTATATTAAGATCCCAGTAAAGAAGTTTGTCTTTCCAAATAACATCGTCTATGACTCTCTGTAACAACTACATGAAGAAGGTAAATATTTTGATCTAGTATCACACATTAGAGCATCACTGATTTGCATAGGTGTAGCAGCATTTCCATACGTTTACTAGCCTGCTACACTGGCCTATCCAGTACTTTGGCTATTTCAGTTAGTTCAGACAGAAAGCGTGAAAGGAGATATAAGTTAAAATTTCTGCCCTGTTGCCAAGGTACAGGACACCAGAAATATGCCGTGTTCTCCCACCACTCCTATTTGCAGCAAAGTTTCAGGCAGCTCTGTCTCATTGGTACCTAGCTCCACACACAAAAAAATCCCTTACACTTAGGTGTAAATTCTCCACAATTTCAACCTAAGACAGCACTAGAAAATTCAAAGTTCCACATATAATCCGTCAGTTAAATCCCTTTGCTCACACTTAATAGTAACATGTAATGCATAGTTTTTAAGTCTTATATTTTTATGTCAAAGGACCAATAATGGCCTCTGATGGGGGGAAACAAACTGCCTTTTTACACTACATGGAAATTTTTAACATTAAAACTCCTTATAAAACAGTATTAAATTGAGAACTTTATTCATTATCTATTATTGTGATATATATATATAAAGTCCCAAAAGAAGTACTAAAGAAAATCACATTATCTATAACCTTACTGAAGGCGTATGAACATCCTAATCTATCAAGTCTCTAATAAAATGTAGGTTTTCTTGGAAGCAGATTAAAGATTCTGTTCAAAGTACTTCTCTGAGCAGATGACTGTAGACTCCTTTAATAAACCAGACAGGCTGAGGGATTAAAAACCAATGCCATATTTTTCAACTGGAAACAACCTGAAGTTAAAAGACCCTTTTTACATCATACTGAACATTATTACATTGTAAATCTAGAAATAAATAATCAAGCTGTACAAGCAAGGACTGGGGAACAGAAAACTGATTGAATGCATTATTGCAAGTAATTTGGTGATTCTGTGGTTGGTTTTGTCATCTGGAATGATGGAAATGGGTAATCAAATTCAGTGCTGTGTTGTGGCTGGTGACAACAACATGTAATCTCTTAACAAGCTCCCTCTTGAAACCCATTTACCTCTCCTTGGATTGTTTTCACTGTTCTAACAGTTAGAAATATTATTTTCAGCCAGCAATGAACCACTGTGTATAAGGTTTGTATTAACCTTGTCCCTTGAACTTCTTCGTTCCTGCTGTTTAGCCTCATAAGAGTATACATAATCAGCAATCAAACATCATTTTACTGAACAAGTCAAACATTTGCGTTGTTCAGCTGTACTGTTCTGGTGAAGTTGCAATACCTTCAGAATATGAATCTCCAAATCACCTTCCCTGTGTCTTCAAACAAGGTGGCATAACCATATATCACTTCCTCTCCCAGTTCTGTCAACATTATATTAAAGCATTCTTCTGCTGCAGGGTTTTTGACAGAAATGGGTTAGAAAACACATAAGCATCATACACACAGGTCTGAATCCATCACAGCTTCAGCCAAAGTGATGGATTGTATAACAATAGCTTTTGGGTTGTTTGGGTTTTTTTCCTAGAAAGTAAAACCTCCACCCTCTCTATGACTTTTAGTAACGCTTCTTTGCATCTCTTCCATCTTCAAGTACAGTATCACTAGCCCTACCTGCTGGTGGCAAATTTGCTATTTTATGCACCAGGGAAGGAGTGTCAAGTCCCCTGACCTATCTGTATGCTTGTACTCCACAGTTGTTAACTTCTACTTTTTTTTCACTTCTCTTAGCTATTCTTCCACAGCACAACCTTCTAATTGAATTGAGCAGGTGTTCATTCAGTATTGAGATCATATCACACTACCAGTGAACAACAGCCCCAGTTGTCCATGTTCTATTTGTACTTGGCAGTTAAAGTACTACAAGTTTTAATGTTCTTTGGAAAGTGTTTTACCTTTTGAGTTACTTTAATCTCAGACTTTTTTTGATAAATGGTCTGAGTTTTCAGTAATCCACTGTTTGTTCTCAACCAGCTCTTTGCTGATTCTTAATTCCACTTCCCCTAGTTTTGTAGCCCTCTCGTTCATTATCCCTTCCACCTCCATCCCGATCCTTCTTCTGCTTGGGATGAAAGTCAGTTTTAGAACGTTGAAGTACATGCCTTTCAGACATCAAATTTCTTGAGCTGTGCAATCAGCATGACCTCATTAAATAATTCCCTTAAATATCTTAAAAATTTATTTTTTAAAATAAATCAGCTAATGTGAAAGTTAAGTTGAACTGTATGTTCAACTCCTTAATTTAATAGGCTTTTTTTTAAACTATTTTTTCAGTACTAAAAAACCTAAACATTACAGTGTTTTGGCACAATAATTATTTATTAAAAATGTCATATCCAGGAATAACTGAACTTCATGCTGACCTTAACACATTAGCTGAGAAAATTACAAGCCCAAAAGTGACCAGACTTTTTCAGTAAAAAAGTAAAACTTTTTTAAGCTAACAACCTAATTATGCAGTAGAGACAGCAAGAGTAAAAAGTCATTTCAGATGTGACATGCTATACTTATAAGGAGGTGTTGCAAAAAACCTTAGATAAAGCTAGAATGAAACTGAGTCTAAAAAAGAAAGTAAACCTTTAAAACTAAAATTAATTTAGATTATTATACAGGCAGAAATCTTATGTAATTTATCTCAATTGGCAAATGAGTTTCAAGGAAGCAATAATGTATAACTGTACCACCTTTATATAAAGTAATATTAAACAATAATTCTTTACTCAGGTTGTTTCTTCATGCAATTGATTATTTTAGTTTATACTGAATACTATAGTTCTCAAAACGGTTTTCATTCCCACATTAGCAGAAAAATTTCTCACAGCATCTTTCTGAAAGTCTCTCTTCATAATAAAACCTGGTCCTAGAAATATATAGGATGTCCTAGATTTTCTATGTAGGAATTTCCTTTTAAAACTAATAAAAGAAGAAAAAAAAATCAAAACCTTAAAACCCAACTCTACACAAAAATCAAGGGAATTCAAAACAAGTCTGTTCCAACCCTAACATGAATTCATTAAGGAATTACTCCAACCAACAACCAGCACTTATGTTCTAGACAATTTTTATCTCTCACTCCTACAAAATGCCTTGTTTTCACAAGCTCTGGAATTATCAGATGGTATTTGGAAGACACTGATGCCAGTCTGCATGACTCTCACTAAAAGGTGGGAGATTGCATCCTAAATGTCCTGGAATAACTAGTGAAACAAGCATGTTTGAATCATGCAGCCCACTAACAGCTTTAGGACCGGAAGCTTCCACATATCGGTCAAGTCTTCATTTCAAAAAACATTTTTCTCAGTAAACTGTCCCAGGTCCATGACAGCTTTAATTGTTGTTGCAGAAGGGAAAATCATGACATATTTTCTTTTGCCTTTATTGCTTGCCTCAGTTTCTGTTTTGACAGCTCCTCCTCCTCTGTTTGCAGTAAATCTGTCTCTGTCTCTATTCTCAGTTTCTTCTTCAACTTTGTCATCATGGCCATGTATTTCCACACACTATACTCCCAGTCCAAAAATCTGTATCTTAAGATCTCTACTATTTCAGACAGCTACAAATATTTGAGAGGTACCCAAAATTTCACTCCATTTTCATCCTACCCTAAAAACCAAGCAATATTTCAATTGCATTTTAGGTTTTAATCCTTTTTTTTGAGGGGTAGGGATGAGCTTTAGGGGGTAGTGAAAAAAATAAAGCTTTCATCAGATACAAGAACTAGTATGTCCCACAGTCTTGGCATCCAAAAATTTAAGACAAACTTCTTCAAACAAAGCGTCCAAAATAAATTCCTTCATCTGTTGCTGTCTCTCATTTTGGTTTTTCAGTTTAAGCCAATTTTTTTCTTTCTAACAAAAGTAACTGAGCACCACAATATTCCAAGGAATCTTACACAGATTCCTGCTAGCATGCTGAGGATCAAAATGCCAAAAAATGATTTTGTATCAGGATATACAGGATCCCATTAGGATACTATTTATCAGGATTAGATATTGAAAATTCATACTGCTAATACCACTCATATTAATTTAGGTAGAATAAAGGTTTGGTAGCCAATGGATCAATTTGTTTTAATGCCAAAGTACACACTATCCTAATCTGTTAGCAGGCACAGTATTAAAGTACCCATAAATATTCTAATTTTCTACAGAAAATCATTTCTACAACACTTTCTCTGGATTTTCCAGACAGAAATATGGGAAAAAGCAATTAACATGTAGATTACAATGTCCTTGGGATAGCCCCATTGCCTGCACAGTACCAGGCACTAGTGTTTTAGTATTCCATACCTTTTTAAGGACGTGTTACATTGGACATTTGTGTAAATTTACAGGTGTAGTGGGTTGACCCTGGGTGGATGCCAGACCCCCACCAAACAATTTTGTCACAACAGCACTCTGTAGTCTCTGCTCATCTATAAGGAAAGGTTAAAAAAAAGTCAGAATGAGAGAATAGCAACGAATTGACCACAGTTTTGTGATGAGCCTGGAATACAATCAAAATGGTCCAAGTCCCTTCCCAGTGCTCTCTTCCCAACTTCACAACATATCTGCTGTGATAAATTTCCAACTAAACTGAACATAGGTCAAGATTACAGCAAAAAGCTTTCATTAATTAAAAATAGCATCACTCAAAGTAAAAATACTACAGCTTTAGCCAATTTGTGTTAACTATTTAATGATAGTTTCATCTTTATAAAGTACCTCTCAGTCTTTGAAACTCTGACAAGCATGATGCAATATCACATTAAAGGATGACTAATTAAGTTGTGAAAACATTACGGTTATACTTGCAAGTTAACCTGAAAACTGTAGGATCTGCTTAGATGAGACTTAAGTCTCAAAAACCTACTAAAAAAAAAAAAAAAGTATTTCAGATTTCAGTATCTTGCAGTCTTTTATGTATCCAACTTGTTTCTATCGAGGTGATTTAATGACATTGCTCTTGTGTAGTTCATGGCAATATCCATTAGACTTGCAAATTTTTCTAAAGCAACGCAAGAAGAAAGTTCAATTTTTCCACATAAAGATGGACAAAGAAACTGTAAAATAAGTTGCTTTAAAGTAATATTAAGCAAGAACACACTCAAGCAATGGAAACTACAAAAATGAAATATACAGCTGAGGAAAAAAGCCTGCACAAAGTAGATGAACATACCTTTAAAATACCAGCAGATTTCCAGTGAGTTTTAGAAACCTCTCCTTTAACTAGTTTTAAGAATTTTAGATACATTCCAAAAGACTTTGTCAGTCTTTCATGCTACTCCTGTTAAGTCAAACCCCTCATCATTGTGCCCTACTCTTAGATTAATATGTTGTCTTTAAAAATTCCTTCTGCTACTGCATGGTAACAAGAGTCAGATCTCCATTAATTATTGAGAGTTAATTAGGATAGTCATGTGCAGGACAAAGAAATAGAAGACAGATTTGCAAATTAAACCACTTTTGTTTGGATAAAACCCTATACCACATCCCCTGTTTACAAAACCTGTTACTCTGGCATGGTATTGGCCTGAATGTCACAGCTGATGTTATAAAAATATATTAGTTCTTCTCGTTTAATCCTAGAATCTTGATAAAGCTATTAATATTTGGCATTAAACCTCGAGGACTTCCTTGATTAGGTCCCTCTTGCCACAACCTTTCTGGGACAGAGGGATCGTTAGGAACATAGATATATTCAGCTGAAGACTCAGCTAATAGAGAAAAACAACAAGGATCATGGAAACTTCTAAAAAGCAACATGCAGTTACGAGCTTATGTTGGGTTATTATTTCTGATTACTTTCAACATAATTATGACCTCCACACTTTAACAGAAGGCACTTCATACAGAAGCCAAGTAACTCTGGCAAATGCACACAGAGAAATAAAACTGCTACGAGTTGGTAAGAAAGAATGTAAAATAACAATTTAATAAATATTATTTTTAGCACTTCTTTATTAAATTAAACCCAAAGTTGTTACAACCTGCATCAGAAGTCAAGGGTAACTCAGGATCTTAAGAGATCCCTTGGGGAGGATTAGAGTGAAGCAACAGTGGATGATCAGTGTTTGTAAATATATATATATATATATGTAGGGTTTATTTTAGAACAATTTGGTTGCAAAGGAAAACAAGCTGTTATTATCTCTAGTAATAGAGCAATACAAAAGCATTAAAATAACACTTAAGAAGATGTATAAGGAAGAGACAGAAAGGATTAAAGTAGAAAGACACATGGTCACCACTCATTGGATCCAGCAATGAGAGCTGGTAGTTGCAATTTCAGGGTCTGTTGGTCTTGATCCACCAGTGGTGGGGGAAGTCCACAAAGCTCAAAGATTTCATGAGTTATAGATGCTCAGGTTCAGGTGCGAATGCCTAGTGCTTCCCCTGGGGAGGGGAGTTTTGCAATGGATGATGACATACTGGATCATGGGACACATCATGAACCTTTGACACTTTTTAAAATGTTACAGCTACCTCTTATATCAGTGCTGGTGAGTGCATAATAGCTCATTATGGCCCACGGCAGAGATGACTACCTCCAGGCCACGCGAATGTCTTGGTGCTTCCCCAGAGGGGAGTTATCACAGCTGAGTCATCATCAAGTAAGGAAAAAGGAACACTATGCCACCTCTCAGGGTTTGCCTCTTTCCTAATCTTGTTTAATACCCAGCTTGTAGCCAGAGGTGGGGGGTGTGCACCCTTCAGCACTTGGGCAGCCACTCTGCACCCTGTTATCAAAGCACCCTGCTGACTGTTTGAGCCATTAGCATTTACAGCCAAATCTCTCAAGGGAGAAGGAGAGTGTGCCAATGAATCTGTTGGCTGTAACTTCCTCCCAGCCTTGTTTACTCCTCCTTAAACCTGAGATGATTAGACCACAGTATCACCTTTATCTTATCCCAAGTTCCTGTCAGGAGGCTTAACCCACAGTCCAATTGATTGGGGAGTGGGCTTCAGTGATCTTAACAATGTGTAAGCCATAAACCATTTCAGTTTCTTACAAAAGTACTTGTGGACAAAACTGCTTCAGGAGACTAGAGGAGGTGTAAGTTTAGTGATATTATGCAGTGATAGCCTTATGACTTCAGCACAAGAGAAATGTAATTAATGGGATTTATTTCCTACTTCTGTGACTGTACTATCCATAATGGTGAAACAAAGTAAAAGCTAGATGGATGCAAGAGTCACTTCCCAATCAGAACTCTTTCTTTTTTATAAGTACAAATAAAACATTATCCAAAAGAGAAACGCGAATAAGAATCGACTCCAATAAATTGCTAGGTGAGTAAAAAGAACTCAGAACAGGTTGAGTAATGATCTCTCTTGCCCTTCTCTCTGTTTACTTCCCCTAATTGTTTACTGAATTCATTTCCCAGGACAACTCAAGTTTCCTACAAAGAATTCTCAAATGTTTCCAGGATAGGATTGACTCCACAGAAATAGGTAGAACTGCATCACCCCTTTGGAAGCCACTATCAGTGTTTGAAAAGCAGTTTAGCAAGACAAAAAGGAAACAAATGTTTTGCTTATTTCTTATTTTTTTGTCCTACCATATAATTACTTTGCACTGCTCTGTCGAATTCAAGAGAAAAATCACATGATGATTTCTGGAAAGAAATCGTTCACGAGATCTCTCACTATTCCATAATATATTAATTACAAATACAGTCATAGCTTAAACCTAAAAGATTTTTACTGATGAGTTCTTTGCTATAGGTATCGTAAAATTTCATGATTACTTTTTTCAGCTCATTAGCACAATAAAAGTAGATTGACGAGTTGAAGCCCCCTCCATCTCTCCGGTTTGGTTTGAGAAGGATCTTGAGGCAGCCTACTGTCATGAAACTCATTTTCAGAGCCCCACGGTACACACCTCTAAAACACGAGGAATAAGGTTACAATCTCTTGGAGGATTGCTGTGAACCTTAATTAACATACTTTTATAGCTGAACTTTCCCTTTTTTTACTGAAAAGTGGAAAAAAATTGAGAAGTGCGTAGCCACACTGCCTTGCCTGTGAATTACTTCTAGGTTGCCAAAGAGAATAGTTCACAATGCTTTTAATGAGTTTGTCAATGAGTTTGTGGACTGCTTTTTGTCCTACTTTGCTGGTGTTAAACATGCTTTTAGGACACTTTGCTGGTACTATTTTGATGATCACAAATCTATGTTAAGATCAGGGATGAGGCACTGAATTGCCTAATTAGACCAAATGCATGCATGTAACATTTGCACTTTGCTCAACTATAATAATGCTTTGTGAAAGCTGGAATAGCTCTGTGATTATTATGGCCAATCTATTAATAAAAGTTAAGCCCAGGAAATAAAAAACAAGATATTTTTAAGAAATTGAAAAATTATTGCAAAAAGAAAGAGTACATCTCTAGGTTTAAACATCAGCAGTTTTATTAAATCCCCAACGGCTGTTGGCTAGCTTTAATCCCATGGAGATCAAATTCATGATATCTGCATCACTATATGTTTCTGATATAATACGTTTCTTGATAATCTGACAGACCCTATGAGATAGCCTGCTGTAGCTGGACTCGTACACACACGAAGTAAGTTCTGCAGATATTAGGATTTCCATGGCTTCAATCGGTTGCCTTGGACACAAAGAGACACAGACTTAAAAATAGAGCAGTCTCTACATGTGGATTAGATAGTCAGCATTCATTGAGCTAGACAAATGAAAATAAATCAAAGCTCAGAAAGGCTGGGAAGAAGCTTTCCTTCTGTTTCATCTGATTGCTAAATTAAATCTATTCGGTTTGAGAGAATATTGCGATCACAGGTAGCCAGACTAGTATTTCTCTAATGGAAAAGTATTCTTTCATCTATAGATTAGTTCACCCAATAAAGGTATTGCACAGTTAACATTTCATTTTTGCTACAGTCAGCTTATCAGGATTAGTTACTGCATGAGGAGGCTATTGAAAAAAAAAAAAAAAAAGACTTGAGGACTACTGGACAAGTTGACCACAAATCAGCAGTATGCTGCTGTGGGGACAAGGGACAACCACGCACTGAGCTGCATTAACAAAAGCATTTCCAGAGGCTTGAAGGACATGATTGTTTTCCTCTGTTTAGCTCCTGAGGGACTGCCTCTAGAATGTTGTGCCAGTTTGGAGATTCTCTGTACAAGACATTGAAATACCAGAGCAAGTCCATCAGGGGACCATCAAGTTCATGAGGAGATTGGAAAACATGACATATGAAGAAAGATTCAGAAAACTTGATTTGTTCAGCCTAAAGGGATGGCTGAGGGGATCTTCTCAGCTACCTTAATGGGAGGGTATATAAAGAACATGGAACTATACTCTTCTCAGACACAGGACAAGAGGCAATGGACACAAGACAGAACACAGGAATTTCCAGTTTAGATATACATTTTCTTAAACTATGGCAGTGGTCAGACAAACTGGAACAGGCTGACCAGAGAGGCTCTGGAATCTTCATTCTTGCAGATGCTCAAAACTGTGCTAATTGAGGCCCTGAGTACCCTGATCTAACTGAACCTACTTTGAAGGGAGGGTTGGACTAGATGACTGGATTTCAAGACTATCAGATGACTAGATTTCTAGAACTGCCTTGTAACCTAAACTATGCCATGATTCTGAGCACAAATGCGGAATTAATTTTCTCTACTTTTTTTCCTACAAGTAGCTACATAATAACATTTTTTTTTGCTGGTGAATTAAAAAGCAAAACAATACCAACTTTTTTTTTTTAATAACAAATATTTGGACATAGCTACCACTTTTTCTCATCCAAGATAAACTTGTGTTTACCTGATTCACACATTCCTAGTCAATTTAGGATTAAAACCACAATTTCGTTCATGCTAGGGACGTACATAAAAACACATTCATTCATTGTTTGAATCAGATGTCCAACAAAATGGACAGAATGGCAAATAATAACAAACAAAAAACTGAACCTGACTTTGCAACTGAAACAACCTTTATGCTACACTGGAATACCACATAGGTGTCCACCTCTGCTAACCCAAGTCAGTCTTCTTTTGACTACAGAGAAACTGTTCAAATCTAAATGAATTGTTAGATATACACTCTACTTTAAGCATGATTTTGAAATGTTGCCTATATTTGGTCTACCACTTGAAAAGCCAAGGATTGAAAACTGGGAAATGTTGGAAGTTGCCCGCAAGGTGTTTATTCATGGTGGAGAAAAACCTCTGAAGAAAAGCAGAACTGAAGAAAAAGACAGCTTTAAAGGCAGCTGAACTACTGGACAACAAATAACTTCTTACCTCAGAGACTACTTTTCATATTACAAGAGTACTATGTTTATTCAATTTATTAACAATGTTATTAGAAGAAAATCTTACTTTATATGTAATCTGCAGTTTAAATCACTGTTAGCTTCTTCTCTATTTGCTGAATGTAATCCTTTTGTTTATTGGCTCTTTGTAGTTAAAATTTATAGCTTTTCCTGATTTTGTATTTTCCCTTTCCCTAACAGGATAAGTTTTGTCCCAATTTAGCCAATTATAAACATTTCCCTGCATGTACCTCCTTTGAATCCTCCCAAATTCCATTCATTCCATGCCCTATCATATAAAAGCTAGCCTTCCCCTTCAATAAAGGCCCATTTTGTCTTCACCTGTGTGTGATTTTCATGCAAAGTGGATCTTTCCACGGTCTATTATTGAGGAGGTGTTACAGCTCTCGCCTCCTATAGGGAAACACTGCCTGTGGAAAGGACTGCTCTCTGCTCTTGCAATCACACTTTAAAGATTTTCATGTAAGAAGAAACAAATTGAGCATATAAGAATGGCAAAACTCAATTTTATTAGCCTTTTTTAACGAGCTCACTAATCAGTCAAAATCATTCCCCCCCATAATCTCTTTCACATGCCATTTTTATAATTGCATGTATAACGAATGAGAGGCCTCTGCTGCTAATATTTTTTCCGTGATCACGTAAGGATCTCTAAACTGATGAGAATCTTCAATCACACACCTTAAGCAATGCTTCACCACCCAAATTACTCGGAATCTGGATTTTCATTTTGAGTGCTTTGGCATTTCCTTAGTTAATCCTAAAACACCTTGATTTCCACTCCATTTGCACA